>CABHPP010144809.1:41755-60910 GCA_902168425.1 Peromyscus attwateri | reverse complement strand
TTTGAAATATGACCTAATAAGTCTCTGGATTTCCTCATTGTCTGTTGTTATGTTCTCATTTTCATTTCTGATTTTGTTAATTTGGATATTTTATCTGTGTCTTTTGGTTAGTTTGGATAAGGGTTTGTCTATCTTGTTGATTCTGTCAAAAAAAAAAAAACCTCTTTGTCTCATTGATTCTTTGTATTGTTCTCTTTCTTTCCATTTCATTGATTTCGGCCCTCAGTTTGATTATTTTCTGTCATCTACTCATCCTGGATGAATTTGCTTCTTTTTGTTCCAGAGCTTTCAGGTGTGCTGTTAAGTCACAAATATGTGATTTATCCAACTTCTTTATGTAGGCACTTAGTGCTAAGAACTTTCCTCTTAGCACTGCTTTCATAGTGTCCCATAAGTTTGGGTATGTTGTGCATTCATTTTCATTGAATTCTAGGAAGCCTTTAATTTCTCCCTTGACCCAGTGATGATTCAGTTGACAGTTGTTCAGTTTCCATGAGTTTGTATGCTTTCTGCAATTTGTGTCGTTGTTGAATTCTAACTTAAAGCCATGGTGGTCTGATAAGATACAGGGGGTTATTTCAATTTTTTGTATTTGTTGGGATTTTCTTTGTTACTGAGTATGTGGTTAATTTTAGAGAAGGTTCCATGAGGTGCTGAGAAGAATTTATATTCTTTTGTTTTTGGGTGAAATGTCCTATGTAGTCGGAAATTTTTCTGTGTTCTGCCTGGTCCTGCAGTGGCTCAGACCCAAATAAACACAGATCAGAGGCTTATATAAATTACAAATTGCATGGCCATGGCCTAATGGCTCAGGCTTCTTGCTAGCTAGCTCTTATAACTAAACTCAGCCCATTCCTATTAATCTATATGTCACCATGTGTTCTGTGGCTTTACCTGTGTGCCGTTACATGCTGCTCCCTGGACGATGGGATGGCATCTCTCCTGCCTCTCCTTTCTCCTTTTTGTCAGTTTGCTTGGATTTCTGCCTGCCTCTAAGCTGCCTTGCTATAGGCCAATGAAGCTTTATTTATCAACCAACCAGAGTAGCACATATTCACAGCATACAGAAAGACATCCCACAGCACTTCCCTTTTTCTGTCTAATCAGAAAGGTAGGTTTTTAACTTTAACACAGTAAAATTACGTATAATAGAACAGTTGTCAAACAAGGATTACAGTTACAATATCTAGTCTATTTGTATTCAGCAAAATTAAAGAAAATATTCTTTCTATCCTATATTTGTGAATCTAAAGTTTCATATCTAATTAACCTTTTATCATAACCAGGGAGAATTATAACTATCCAATCTTCAACTACATCAAAGACCCCAGAAGGATATAATATTACCTAACAGGTAGAGCATTGTAGGCAACTTCCAAAAATCTAGAATGACAGAGAGAGCTGACTGTCTGAACAGTCACCCAAAGTTCCTTTGCAATGTTAAGGCCTCCATATTCAGCCTATAGGCCTAGTCTCTCAGTCATTTTTCCCCTAACTGTGTCCTGTAGAATGTCTAGCACTCTCTGTGAAGCAGGAACCTGAAGAACCATTTTGCCTTGTTTTGGCGAATTCAGTGGTCATTTTTCTATGGGTCTTGTATGTCCAGTTTATATAACATATTATTAGCGGTCCAGACAAGAGCAGTTTCTTACCCAAATGCCTATTTTTGCCAAGAAGAAGATAAACTCCATATAGAGTGTCTTCGATGCCCATCTTTCTCTTTGAAGTAAATCAGTGCTGCCAGGAACAGACATGTCTCACTGTCCAGAAAGTCAAAGTTTTTAAAACATTTTAAATACCATGTTCTGTAGATCTTTGAAGTGTATGAAGTTTATCTACCTAATTGAAATATATATATATATATATACCTAGAAAACTTAACTTACATGACTATAAGTTTGATTATCATAGATGACTAATTATTAATCTGTATTTCTTAATTATACATTATTATTTCAAATGAGCTGCACAGACATAATACCTTAAACATGAGTAGAAATATACATACAGTGTAACAAAATTAACTTTAAATTTATATCAATAAAGTAAAATCTATAGCCAGGTAAAACATTTGAAACAAGTTGTTGCTCTTTAAAAGTAGATTCAATAATCTACCCTTTCATCCTATCATGTCTACATCCTATCCCCCTTTTTTCTTTTAGATATTGACTATGACCAACAACAATTTGTAACCAATCTCTAAACAAAGACAAATATCCATAATCTAGCTTTTTGGGAATGTGGACATAGTGTTCTAGGCTATTTTCTGCTGATTGTGGGCATTGGTAGTCTTATGGGGACACAAAGAAAATTTTAGGATTATCGTCAAGTCCTGACTGGAGTAGTCTGTAACACTGTATTCTCTAAACCAATTACCTTGAAGCTGTTCTGGATGTTGGATCATCTGGAGACCTCTTAGGTGGTCTTGGATGATCACACCATATTAGTCTAGAAGCAATCCATACGTTCTCATCTTCTGTGAAAACAAAAGCGGAACCTCTTTTTTAAAGCAATGTATCCTTAGACACAAATTTTGAAGTCAAGATACCTTTAAAGTATATATTTTGGTTTAACTTAGCAGCCTTTACAATCAAATGTCTTTTTGTAGTCAAAAACCCCAAAGACAACATAATCTAGATTTTCTATTTAACATCCTTCATGTGGCTTATTTTTTATATTACTTTTACTGTCTCTTTAAAGACTTTATTTTTTAAACTATCTATTTCTTTACATAACTGTATATAACTGCATATATTTCTTTTTCTCTCTCTTCCAAGCCCATGTACATCTTTACACACATTGTAAATTGTTTAGAGGTTTATTGTACCTGACTCTGTCTTACTGTGAATCTATTGCTTTAAACTCTAGAGTGGCAAGGAAAGAAGCAGCAGCCTTGGCTGATGACTCCGCCCACTTCAGCTTTCCAACAAGTAAGGGGTAATTCACTGCCAGCTCTGAGAGCCATGCTATTTGTTGACTCTTGGAGGCACTGGGTCCATGCTTCCATCCAGCAGTGTGTAGCCCAGAAACCTCCTTTTTGTGTACTAGCAAAAGCTAATCCACCATGCAGTGCACTGCATGTCTTGGAGATACCACTGTGTACTGCAGTGGGAATCTACCATGCTGCTTAGCTCATGGTGGCTGGTGGCCAGTTCCATCTCACAGGCAGCTTTTGGGAGACAAGTCTATGTTGCTACTGGCATGAGACTGTGAGACTAGGAAGCCTAGCAAGGCTCTGTTTCTATGTGTTCAGATCTTTAAGCTGTTTTAGGTGTATGTGGATCAATATCTCATGTTGGGTGCCAAATGTAGTTGGAAATTTTCCTATATCTTGCCCAGTCCTGCAGCTGCTCAGACCCAAATAAACACAGAGCAGAGGCTTATATTAATTATGAATTGCATGGCCACAGCCTAATTAATCCTCTCATGCTGCAAAGTTTTTCAGTTTTTATACACACACAAAACAAAGGCTATTCTCTGGTAACCACAAAGTTACCGAGCTAGAATTTTTTCTCACAAGCAAGAAACAGATAAGAGTTATCCTTAATGGCACCAGCAGCAATTTTTGGTCCCAGGGTAGTGTGGCCAGAAAGCTGCCTGGGCAGCATTAAGAGTCAGAAAAGTTGATTTAGGAGGCTTTAAATTTTAAGAAGAGAGAAGGGGAGTTCATGCATGATACTAGATTCTTAAGTTAAAATCCTGTATTAGTAAACCGAAGTGAGAGTAGGTGTAGGGAATTAATAGATTTTAGGGTAGAGCTAGGGGTTAGAACTTCCCAAGTTGTCTGTGGGAGAATTTAGGGTGCTCACACTCCCTAATCAGGAAGGACTGGAATCAAATGAGCTTGGGTGTCCCTTTATCTCTGAAGGTCCCAAATGTGATCTATTTGAAAGACTCCCTTCCTGACCACATGTCTTGCAAAATGGTAGATAATCATGGGGAGCTACCTTTTAATGTTTGTCTCAGAGTATGGAACCAATGTTGGGAACAGAGTGGAGATTAGGCTGTGGGAACCAATGTTATTGACTATGTAACTAGATTCTCTTGCTGAAGGTGGAAGTCACCAGCATACGGGAGAAATTTATACACTGCTGGATCTTTTTTTTGGGATTGGGTCCAACTCAAAGAGAGGAGAGCTTTGGTTTCACAGGAGATTCACTGTAAGAACAGCCATAATACGAAAGGCAGTACTCCTTGGAGGATGGGTCTCCTTCATCACAACACATTAATTCTGGTGAGTTGCTTCTGCTTTATCAACTGAAATACTACTATATAGTCCTGCAGACTATAGCAATTATTATGTGGTGAGGGGACTTCTTTTTTTGGCCCAGTCGATTTGGTGTTCTGTAAGCTTCTTATATCTTCAGCGGTATGTCCTTCTTTAGGTTGAGAAAGTTTTCTTTTATGATTTTTTGGATACATTTTTCTGTGCCTTTGAGCTGGAATTCTTCTCCTTCTTTGATCCCCATTATGCTTAGGTTTGGTCTTTTCATGGTATCCCAGATTTGTTGTATGTTTTGTGTTAAGAATTTATTGGATTTAACATTTTCTTTGATTGATGAATCTATTTCCTCTATCATATCTTCAACACCAGAGATTTTCTCTTTCATCTCTTGAATTCTGTTGGTTATGCTTGCATCTGTAGTTCCTGTTTGTTTACCCAGATTTTCCATTTCCAGAATTTCCTCAGTTTGTGTTTTCTTTATTGCCTCTATTTTAATTTTAAAGTCTTGAACTGTTTCCTTCACATGTTATATTGTTCTTTTTTTTTTTTTGGCTTTCTTTAAAGGATGTATGGAATTCTTCCAATTTTTTGTTCGTCTTTCCCTCAATTTCTTTAAGAGAATTTTTCATTTCCTCTTTAAGGGCCTCTATCATCTTCATAAAGTTATTTTTAAGGTCATTTTCTTCTGCATCATCTGTGTTGCGATATTCAGGTCTTGCTGTTGTAGAGACATTAGGTTCTGGTGGTTCCATATTGCTCTTTATGTTGTTGAATGTATTCTTACACTGCTGTTTACCCATCTGAGCTTGAGATAATTATAGGCACAATCATTGATTCTTCAGATGTCTTGGTTGGATGAGTCTTTTGTTCCTTTATTGCCTGTTTCCTTTATTGTCTTTTGGCCTGAATGGCCAAGGGTTCTGGTGATTGGCTGGTTGTCAGGTCAAGTAGGGTTGTCTCAGCTGAGGTTTATGGGGGTTTCGTGTATTGTCCAGTTCTTCTGGCTAGTATGGGCTTTACTTGTGCCTATAGTGTCTGTTCTTCCAACTGGTGTGGGTTGTGCCTGTGGTTTGGAGTCTGTTCTTCCAACTGGTGTAGGTTTTGCATGTGCCTGTTCTTCCAAATGGTGTGGTGGCACTTGTGCCTATAGGGTCTGCTGATGTTGTTGGAAGGGGCTGTTCATGGGGAGGCTGCTGTTCTTCCAGTTGGTGCAGGTGGTGCTTGTGCCTCTAGGGGCTGCTGAGGTTGTGGGGTATGGTTGGCCAGGGGGAGGATGATGGCATTTACCCAAGAGATTCTTCCAGTGGGAGGGAATATCTGCATTGATACCCTTTGCTCCCAGATGCCCAATTCCTGAACATCCCTCATGGCGTTCTAGCTCCTGAATGCTGTCTTAACAGAAGCAGGTACATAGAATCGTCCTGGACTGGCCACTAACAACTGAAGGAGGAACAGAGCAGTTCTAGGCAGGGCAGGGAGAAGAGAAGTGGAAGAGAGATGACAAGGAGAGAGAGAGGTGGGGGGAGCTGCTAGAAGGCTATAAAGAGTCTACAGCCATACCAGCCTGAACACACCAGGCCTCATCTAATCCTGGAAACCAATCAGGTTAGTACTTGGATGGGAGAAGGCTGTAAGGAGCCAGAGAAGAAAAACTGAAATTTCTGGTTACCAGGAAATTTCCAGAGAGCTTCAAACTTCCAAAGTCAAGGTTCTTAGTGCCCAGGTGAGCCTTAACTGTGGCCACAGTCAAGAGCATAGGATATTGATATTCAAGGCTTCTACAGGGGACTGTGACACTTGTCAAGCTAAGGTTCCTGATACCTTAGGCCTGCACAGATGACTATAACACTTGTAAGGCTAAGGGTCTTGATATCCAAAGGCTACATGGGGAACTGTGGCACTTATAGGATCAATGATCATGAGGCTGGCACAAAAGCTGTGACATTAAAGCTGCTTCTACCTGCTGCTCAATGGTAGCTCACTGTCAGCCACTGAGAACAATGGAAGCTGTTGAAGAGCAACATTTGAAGAATGTCTAGTCTCTCCATGATTTCTGTCCAGGTGAAGCAGAAAGACCCTCAGCCAACTGACTTAGTTACAGCTATGATTGCCAGCCCAGAGAAAAGCATAGATTAAGAATGTAAATCTGAGGCCTCTTTTTCCTGCTTGGGAGGATACAGAAAACATGATTAGATCTAGCTGTCCTTTTGGGGAAGAAAAGGAGAGAGAGCAGACATTTATTAAAAAAAAGACAGCAGTCTCCAAAGAGAATTAGATTCATTTACACGAGAGGAGTGAACTCAGTTCTTATTACCCTCAGCAGGTGGGTGCTAATGAGGAAAATTAAATTGTTACAGTCAAAATAAAGAAGCGAATTTTTTTACCTGCACATTTGTGTGGGGTGAGAAAAGCTTTGGAAACCTCTGCTGCATGCATACTTGTGTGTGTGTGTGTGTGTGTGTGAGAGAGAGAGAGAGAGAGAGAGAGAGAGAGAGAGAGAGAGAGAGAGAGAGAGAATAGGAAAGATAGGTAAGGAGAAGTTTTATCTGAATATGTAGAGAAAGTATTGTCAGGAAAGGGAAAACATGGAGCATACATTTGGGTGGTTCTGGCAAACAGTGGCCAGTGATCTCAATCCTAATCTGCTTCCATATTTTTGGATGTGCCATAAAATGTGAGTGAGTGACAAAGATTTCCAAAGAGATTGTTGAAGAGCTCAGAAGCAAGAGACATAAGCACACGCACATCCAGACTGTCTGTAGTGCATAAATGTGAAGAGAAGGAGTCAGGGGTAGGCTAATAAAGGTAAAGAGGGGGCCAAGCTGGAAGTGTGGCGCAGAGTTACATTGTGTTCCAGAGGACATAGGGCCCTACATGTGCATGTTGTTCCTATTACACTTCTGCTGACACCCCTCAATGACTTCTATGGACAATAGCTTCATGTTTTAGATGTCAAATAACAATCTCAGGTGTACTGTGGAAAAGGAAGTCCCAGGTCACATAAGTTTGGAAAACATCCTGTGCTGTAGGTTGTGTGATGGTTTGTATGAGAATGGCTGCCATAGGTTCATATGTTTGAATGCTTCGTTCCCAGTTGGTGGAAGTAGTGTTTGGTGAGGTTGGAAGAGGTTTATACTTGTCACCTTGTTGGAGATGTGACACTAGCAGTGTCACTGTGAAGTTTCAAATCCCACACCATTTCTCTCTCTCTCTCTCTCTCTCTCTCTCTCTCTCTCTCTCTCTTCTTCCCTCCCTCTGTTTTGTGTTTGTTGTTTCAACATGCAAGCTCTCAGCTACCACTCTAACACCATGCCTATTTGCCTGTCGCCATGCTCCCTTCCATGATGGTCATACACTCACCCTTTGACACTGTAAGCAAGCCCCACTTTGAATGTTTTGTAAGTTGTCTTGGTCATGGTGTTTCTTCACAGAAATAGGAAAGTAATTGAGACAGGTTGGATCTGATCTGAGTCTGCTGCCAGGGTCTGCTGTGATTAAAGGCTTGATACTCAGGGTGGTGCTATTTGGGAGGTAGTGCAGCCTTTATGGGGTGAGGCCTAGTGAGAGGTCTTTGGATTTTGGGTGGCCTACACTTCCACAATCTGCCATTTGCCATGGGGCCCTTGCCAGAACTGAGCATTCCTATTCTCTCCAAACTATGAGCTCAAGCAAACTTTTTCTCCCTGTTTGTACTCCATGTCAGGAACTTTGCTGTAGTGATAAAAAGCTGAATGGTAAGTCTCATACCAAATGCTGTAGCACCCAATTCTTAGAGACTCACAATATATGTTTGCATTTTAGAAACTCTAAAAAGTTCTATTGTAAAAAATCTGGGTCATTGATTACTTAACACAGTAAGTTTTCAACAGTGATCTATGGAGCACTTTTTAAAAAAAGAATAATTTAAACTAACCTAAAAGTAGTGTTTTGATTTTCCCATTTACAGTGCTCCAATTCCTTGTATGAGAACTATAGATTCTTCCTGACTTGGTCTTGTCTGTGAAATAAACTTTCTCAGCATTTTCTGATCGGTTACATTCCTTTAGACTCACCAGATTCTTCCTTTTCCACAGATTAGGGAAGAATTAGTCTGTTTGTCTTCTCTGATGAACCCTTTATAGTATTATATTTATGGTGGTTGGATTTCCACTGTTCTTTGAATCCCTTAAGAGTAGAATAAATACTTCACTAATTTCTGTTTTTCTGTCATCTAAGCAAAGTGTCTAGCACCCAGCAACATCTTAGTTTATGTGTGGGAGACCACTGCCACTTTTACCCCAGGGTACTCTTGAGGAGAGAGAAGTGACAAATATTTAGATAGAAGGATGGAAGGGAAAGGAACAGATAGAAACACAGGATAGCTAGGGAGATCATGGATCCTTATCCACCAGCCCCTTCCATCTCTTCTAAAGGGCTTTTTAAAGGAATGCCAAGGGCAGGGCAAAAGACCCCCCTTTGCTAGATCAAAGCATACAACACATCCAAGTGCAGACCCTTCCAAACACCTGGTAACCACACATGTGGTCCAGCAATCCTCTAATGCAGCTCTGCTGGGTAAAGTAAGCTCAGATCTCTAGGAAACCTTTGTGGGCCTCCACATTTGTGTTAAATAACTAGATGTCTACAAATAACGATAGTAGAGGAGAGATGGATTTTAGTAGACAAGACCAGAAAAAAGAAGATGCAAGGCAAGCCAATGTGGTTGTTAGAGAGAATCTGGGTTGTGATAAGGTAGTAAGAATGGGTACAATAAAAGGGCAGGGTTAAGGTTTACTGACCATTTGTCTTATGTCAGGCACTGGGCAAGCAGCTATCCATCTTGTCTTATCCTCACATGTAACTTTATTGGGTAGGTCATGGCGTAAGTTACATCATCCTAGCTAAGGAGCCTCTGAGGGCTTGCTTGTGAGCTGCTCCTTCTTTAAAGTTTCATCTGCAGATGTGTCCCCCTTTGTCTAGAGTTGAGCTGATTGAGGAAGATCACAAGTTTCCCAGGCAGCCATCCACAGGCTGATGGTATGTGGTCTATAAGATCTGGGCCTCAGGTTCTGTCCTGATTACTTCCGAGGCAGTAATTCTGTCTGAGTCTTCCTCTTGGGCACCTTAAAGATGAAAGAAACAAGTGGGATGCAGTGAGTAGTGGAGTAGCAAAGAAGAGAAACATCCACAGGAAAGGTAAAGGAAAGAGAGTGATAAAGCAGGCAGTTAGCAGGAGTCATTACATGGACAGTAGGAGAAGGCAGTTGTGTAGGACATACTGAAGTGGACAGAAAACAGGAATCTGAGGAAGAAGGAGCCTGTCACTGTGTCGACAGAGTCATTAGGACAAATTTAGTGAATGCTTGGTTTTGAGGGGTGAGTCTGAGTCCATGGACATCAGAGCACCATCACCATTGTCCTGGCTATCTGAATGGGGACTGAGGAGGTTCTCTTTTCTTTCTGCATCTCCTTTTCCATCTACTTATCTTTATTACACCCTATAAAATGATTTATAAGATTCTGAGATAATCAGAACATCCCCTGCTCTCTTGAACCTGAGACAGCCAGCATTGTTCTGAGTTTTGCAGGGGAGATAACCTGGGCTCAGAGACACTAGGTATTTTTCTCAAGCTTATAAACCTAGTAAGCAGGGAGTGGAGTCAGAGCAGAAGCTAGATTTGCCCAACTCAGAGCTGATATTAAATCTCTCTCAATATAAAGCTTCCTCCATCTGGGACGAGAAGAGCAGATTCAAGGAACACTGTAGAATTAGCATACATGGTGCTTGGTGACCTAGTAACTGCTTCATTTGCATTTCATTAAACAAAAGGTCTTGGCGCTTTCTTTTTCCACTTCTCTCACATTTTTCATTTTATAAGCCTCCATTTGCACTGTAGGAAGGTGACACAGAATCACAGATCCGAGGGCTGGATGCTGTTGGCTTTATGTCTTTTTTGTTCTTTTTGAAACATTTCTGAAAACACTTGTCCTTTGCTGTCGTTCAACAGCAGAGATGTAAACATGGTTACTTCATGATATGTGGTACTTGGGAGAGGACAAGGTTTTCAGCTATTGAGTAGTCTAGATGTTATGGAGTGTGTGACCCCTAGGAAAAGACCATACACTCAGTCCAACTATGATGAAAAGATTTATTGATTAGCTGCTAGCAGGAGGAACAATCTATGAGCCAAATTTGATATTGCTGTAAAGGAAGGGGTATGAGGACTGATTTCTAAAGTGGAAAACCTCAAGAAGACCTTCAATATCTACTCAAGCAAGCAAAAACTGGTCTGATCGGCCAAGTTTAAGTGGTTAAGGTTACTCCAAACAGTCTTTGGATGAGCAAGTTACAGAGGCCAAAAAGACAGTCCTATCATGACAAGTAGATGGTTACAGCTGTATATTTCTAGATGTGTGTATGTGTGGGGGGTGGTCACTGACTCAGGGTTACTGAGAACTTACCTTCAGGGACTGGAGTCAGACACAACTGGCTAGTGGGTACTAAGATGGATGTCTAGCATAAAATGGGGTTTCTTTAGCCATCACGTTCTCAACTGGCTCTGGATCATATGAATCAAATCATTGAGTCACATTTATGTAGGGCTAAAGGTTGATATCTTAATTTAACCATCTAATCAGATCCCAGCTCCCATCTTGAGTAACCTTTTTCGTAACTCTCTGATTTTAACAGGTGTTTGTATTACTGAGGGAAACTGGAGGCCAGCATAAGTTCTCCTATGTGAATCGGCATCATAAATAGTTATTTTTCCTTTTGCCAGAGAGAGGAGAAGTAGCTCCTTTTGGTAGAGGGAAACTGGTTTCCTTTGGACCTAATGTTCTAGTCTTTTGTTAATGATAAGTGCTGATGTAGTCTCTTCTGTAACTGCTTCCCAGCTGAAATAGGATGTTGCTGTCAAGCCTACCAAGGCTGGAATGCCTGTCAAAGCCTGGGAAAAGACAGGGTCCATCTGGTTTTCTGTCTAGGTTCTGGTGGACCACCGGGGTCTAGGGAAGTGCAGGTAGCTTTGGAGCTTTCAGGAAACCTCATCTGAAGCTGGGGCTCTAGCTGTTAGGACATCTTGTCAGAAGCGTCTGGTTCATGTTGGCTTTTAGCATGGACAGGGCCTGTGGTTTCAAAGGTTCACCTGAGGCTGGTATGTTTGGAGATGTTTGCAGTCTTCAGTTTCTTGGAAATCGAATGGGACAAATATAAACTAGAAATAGAAGATAAAATAAAGGAACTTAGTGGAAAACTTTTTTTTTTTTTCAAAGCAAGTGTTCTTTTGTCCTGAATTGAAAAACATCTATTAGTAACTTCCAGATCTGGGAAAAAAAAGTGGCAATTCTCTGCTAGTGTCTAGTGTTACCATAATTCAGGAGAAGTTGTTTGTGCCTCCTCCTTTGGAGGAGACATTAGGGCTGCCTCTAGGAGCTGACAGTTTTGCATATCATGGGAAGCTTCCTTTAATTAAATATTTTAAATGTCACCATTAGCAGAACTCTTAGGAGTCTGAGGGCCAATATTTAATTTATTAAGTATACTTGATTTTAAACAAACTTTGTTTTTAGTGATTTGCTTCAGGGTTAACCTTGAGAACATACACAGAAAGCTAATTAAAGCTTGTCCTGAAAATTAATTACATTTATACTTAACATGATTAGCCCACAGAGTGATTGGAACCTTATTTTTTCATTATTTTACTAATATTTTTATCCTTTTATTTTGCACCATTACAGAATACCACAGTTTCTTGTATGACTCAGTTTACCCAAATAGGTAAAGCTTAATCAATTCAGCAGAGATAAAGAGGCTATACATGTATCTTTTAGTCAGTTATTGTTATCTGAGTAGACCTTAGGAATTGATAAACCTTATTTATCAAATATATTTTATTTATTAAACATATGTAGTATTTTTATGTAAAATTTCTAAGACAAAAATCATCATATAAAAATCTATCCTGATTCAAAATTGATCCAAAATACCTTGGAGACCCGTTGTTGCCTTCTTAGTCTAAAAGTGAGATAACAAGAGTTGATTTAAAGTTACATATAAGTATGTAATAGCAAATTAAGCTTTTTAATATTAGCTTTTTTGTTATTTTTTAAAAATATTTTTTAATTTTATATGCATTGGTGTTTTACCTACATGTATGTCTGTGTGAGGGTACCAGATCCCCTGGAACTGGAGCCATAGACAGTTGTGAGCTGCCACGTGGGTGCTAGGAATTGAACTCAGGTCTTCTGGAAGAGCAACAGGTGCTCTTACCCTCTGAGCCATCTCTCCAGCCCTTTTTTTTGTTGTTGTTGTTATAAGTTTTAAGCTAACTTTTTTTGCTTTTAATTTTAGAGCCTCCCTACCCCCACAATGGTCCTACAGATCCTGAGAGAAAGAAATTTACATTTCAGCAAGAGTTTTGAATATTCATGACCTTGACTAGGGGAACATTTTTTATAAACAAGAACCAAGGAAGTGGGAAGAAGTCAAAGAGCTAGACATCTGTGATTACATTTAGCTATCTTTATTTTATATGAATACTTTTTGATTAAAATATTTAAAAAAACATGAGACATAACAGCAACAAATAAATTTACCATTTGTTGTAAAAAATTTTTTCTTACAGTGCTAGATGATATCTGGAGCCTTTAGCCAGTAAATACAGCAGCTTTCTCATTGTTGCATATTTGAGCACCGTCTTTATTTTTAGTTTTTAGCCTGTATTCTCTAGTTTATCCAGAAAATGTTGAAGCCTCATGCAAATAGGGCCTAATCACATACAACCAGCTGGGAGGAGTGGCTGAATGCTTAGGTGAAGGTCCAGTGACCTTGCCTATCTCCTCTTTTGAGGGAATATTAACTTTTAACAAGTCCAACTCTGATAATTTTAAGCAGGAATACCTCCAGTTATTACTGAGAGATTTTAGACAGAGAGTTTATTTTATAACCAGTTTGTGTCTGTGGATGTGGGCAGACACCTTGAAAAGCTTAATAGTGATATATATCTATATATAAAGTCATTAATTTGCAGAATAATTTAAGTATCTTTAACCTAGAGTCCCTTAAGCAGAAAATTGTATACAGCAGATGTCTACAGGAACTCAGAAAATGTTGGCATCAGATTGTTTTTGTTTTCCTTACAAATTTTTAACCATGTTTAACAAGCTTACAAATTTTAAGGTACAGAAAGTTTATATTTTAGCACTTTTAAAGCACATAGTGTCCTCTTTTTCTTTCTTGTCCTAGAATCAGAAGGCCTTTTGACATAGGACAAAGTTTTGGGAGAAATTTTTTGAATGAAAATGCTTGGATCAGGAGAAGGGGACCATTCCCCAATTCCAGAGGCAACTTTTTAATAGCAATATCATCCACACCCCAAAGACATCTGAATTCCTGCAAAACTGAATTCAGTGATCAAAGGGAGATACCAGAGCGAGTGAAGTATGAAAGGGCATAGAGATAAGAAATTCTGGGTGCAGCTCAGCTACAGTAGTGCAGCAAGCCATAGGGAGCAAAAGAGGGGGGGTCTGGGAGGGTTGCACACTGGGAGTGCCCACATTGCCCCTGCCTAGCAGCTCAGGGAGTGGTGGCAGTCAGAGATAGGAGCTGAGATCCCAGAGATACTGGGAGGTAGAACAAGCAGGAAAAAAAAAAGTGACATCCTTCAGAAGCAGAATGAGGGAAAAGGATTGCATATAGGAGGTACCCCGTGTACTTGTGGGACTTTAACAGAATGCTTCTGTGAGCTAATGAGAGGGATAGAGACAGAGCAAGCTCCAGTGAAGAGTTAGCTTGGAGGCAGCCAGGAGCATCCTGAAAATGTTGCTTGCAGCTCCAGTGCAATTTAGCTGTGCTGAGTCTGATTCCCATCTCTGCAACTAAGCTTGAAACCACAAATTCAGTAGACAACAGAGAACAATGGAAAAAGACAGTACAACAACACTGTCAGAGAAGACCAGATGAACTCAGTTATGTGGTAGCCATTTTCATTCATACTCCAAAACCAGAAGGAGAATAGGGCATCATCCACTCTGCCCCAGAGACTGGTTCTATGATTCTGTCTGATCTCGCCTTTTGCCTCTATAAATGTCTGGACTTTGAAACAGAACAGAACAACTCAATGATGCATGTTGTCCTGTAAGTCTTACTTTCATTTTGCTTTTAATTTGCAGATTTGGGGCAGTTGCAGCCCAGGTTCCCTGGGACCTATCAAGTCCACTTTGGACTTGCTGCCTGTGGGGCTATCCCTGAGTCCAGGGTTTCCTAGGAATCTCGCTGGGGCCTCCAAATGCCATGGAGTTTGTTACGCTGGCAAAAGACCATAGACTCAATCAAATTATAATTAAAAGATTTATTGATTAGCTGCTATCAGGATGAATAATCCCTGAGACAAATTTGATATTGCTGAGAAGGAGGAGCATGGGGAAGGGTTTTTAAGTGGAAAACCACAAGAAGACTTTCAATATCTATTCAAGCAAGCAAAAACTGGTTTGATCTGCCAAGTTTAAGTGGTTAAGGTATCTGTATAAGCAAGTTACAGAAGCCAAAAAAAGGCAATTAGTCATATTATGACAACTAGATGATCATGGTTGTACATTTCTGGGTGGGGATCACTGAGTCAGGGTTACTGAGAACTTATCTTCCAGGGACTGGAGTCAGAGACAAACAGCTAATGGGTAACAAGATGGATGCCTAGCATAAAATGGAGTTTCATTAAGCATCACATAGATAAGAGGAGGAGGCAACAGTACACCCCTATGAAATTCACAACACTTCTTGCTCTTCATAGCTGTCCTGGATGAATCTTGGCCTTGTCCTTCTGCCTTCAAGAGGACCCCACCCCCCTCCTGTGTCTGAAAGGACTTCCAAGAAAATTTTATTTACCCATTATTTACAAATTTGAAGACAAATGAATTAGATACAAAGTAGTCTAAAGTTTATCCTTTTAAAGTATGTTAAAAATAAGTTTTTTTTGATAAATAGTACCTTGTATGTGAAAGTATGAATGTATTCCATGCTTCTCTTCTGGGTACATGGTAAGTCTCATGAAGTCAGAAACCATGTTTTGTTTGTTTTGTTTTGTTTTTTGTTTGTTACTATACTTCTAGCCCAAGTTCAGAGTCTGCCACGTAATGGCTTCATGTATTATACTGAATTGTATCCACATTGAGGCCTCAATCCACAATGTGTCTGAGGGCACTAAAGCAGCTAACTGAGGCTAAAGTGGGGCCAGAGTGTGGGTGCTTAGTCTAATAGAGCTAGTGTCCCTACTTGAAGAGGGAGAAATACATCAAAATTGAGGTAAAGCCGTGTGAGGCTATGACTGCCACTTATAAATCAGGCAGAGAGGCCTCATAAGAAACCAGTCCTGATGGCACTCTGGTTTATAACCTCTAGTCTCCAAAATGGAGAGAAAATTTTTGTGGCTCAAGCTACTTGGTCTCTGATATTTTCCAATGCTGACCTTAATAGACTAATACACTATTCAAAAATACTTTGGAATTAAGGAAAGTATGGTAAAGGCAGTTAGGAGAAGGGATCCAGCTTGGGCAAATGGCTGCAGATACCTGTTTGCATCTCTAGTTCCTATGGGACAAAATACAGGTGAAGACTCCCTTTTGTGCTGGTTCATCTCAAATGTCAATTTGGAGGAATAGAATCAACCAAGAGGAGTCTGTGGGCATGCCTGTGAGGGATTACACTGATTGGGTTAATTGAGGTTGGAAGACCTTCCCACAATGAGTGGCGCCATTCCCTAGATGGGCTGCTGGACTGTGCCAACAGGAGAAAGTCATCTGAGCACCAATATTCATTTTCCTATGGTTCCTGACTGTGGATGGAATGTGATGAGCTGCTTCAAACTCCTGTAGTCAGGATTTTCCCACCATGATAGATTTTTTTTTAATCCTCAAAGTTTGAGCCAAAATCAACCCTTTAACCTTGAATTAAACCTTAAGTTTTAATCTTAAGTTGGTATTTTATCATAGCAACAAGAAAAGTCACAAGACACTTACTCTGGGTTATAGACAGGTCTAAATATGGGTGTATAGGGAGTACATATTCAAACTGCAAAGTTATTCCAGTCTTAGTTGCTCTTGTTTAAGAAACTACCCCCACCCCCATCCTGTCACCAAAGCGCTTATTCAATGGCTTCTTTTTTGGTGAGTCAAGTGGTGGCGACTGCTGGACTGTGAGGTCTGGAAACATCACTTCTTATTTTTACTGCAGAAATCCATTTTAGTTGCTAAAAGAAAAATAATTTAGACAATAACAAAAAAGACAGTTTTCTTTTTCTTTGACTCCTGTTTCTTTCGAAAACATATAAATTCATATACACAAAAATAACAAGGTGTATGATCACTTTATGTATATATTTTAATCATCTCATGCTAAAATGTTAGGGACCTTTGAGGCTTTTTGTGGTAAATTTGATCCAGAGCAAGAGGCAGTCTGGGCTATTGTCTATAATATGACACCTATGTCCCCCATCTGCTTCCAAGTGCTTGTACACAACTAAAAGGAAGATTAAAAACATTGTCAACAGCAGTGCAGAGCTATTGACGGACTTTTAGTGAAAGCATGTGGCAAGTGTCGGTAATGCTGGGTGATTAAGTGCCAGGGAGCTGAATGTAACTACTGTGCTGTAGTATATATTACTTACAGTTAACGGTATCATAACATGGTGATGGTCTCTGTACAGGCACAAGAAATGGGAAAGCTGTTCATGCTCCAAAGCATGGTCACAAGCGCTAAGGAAATCAGGCAGAGATTGTGCTGTCTGCTTCTAACATAAGAAAACAAACAGTCCCGTTGAAGAAAACAGCATGGAGTTATTCACATTGCTCTTGCCCCAATTCCAAGCAGCCCAACATCCACAATTACTCATCTTTGGAGGAGGGTGAGAGAATTAAGTCCAGGCCGCAGAGTGAAACCAATACCAGGCTTACTGTGGTGAAACCTAGTGTTGGGAAAAGTCCCACCACCCCAATCACCGGGCCAAACTCTCAGGTGGTGCTTGCTGCTGGTGTTGGGGAACATGGCCCCTGGAAAACATGGCAGTACTAACATGGCGGTACTAACCCAGTGTTTGTTCCAGTGAGAGCCGTAGTCCACAGAAGCTGAAGTCTCTGCTCTCAATCCAAAATTCATAGATGGAGCCTCTAGATTGGCTCTCACACCAAGCGTGGAGATTCCTGGGTCAGTAGAACAGATTCATGATTTTGTCTCATCAGTCCCAGACTTGGGAAGAGGCAGGGGTGTGGCTGGAGTTTTCTCTCTGGGTTCCACCAAGCCTTGGCAGTCCGGCAGCCCACTTATAAAATAAACAGACGCTTATATTGCTTACAAACTGTATGGCCGTAGCAGGCTTCTTGTTAACTGTTCTTATATCTTAAATTAACACATTTCTATTAATCTGTAAGTTGCCACATGGCTTGTGGCTTACCGGTACCTTACATCTTGCTTGTCATGGCGGCGGCTGGCAGGTCCCTCCTCCTGCCTTCCTGTTCCCTCAATTCTCCTCTCTGTTAGTCCCGCCTATACTTCCTGTCTGGCTACTGGCCAATCAGTGTTTTATTTATACAGAGTGATATCCACAGCACAGGGGCACACTAAACTTCCTGAGACTGTGAACTAATCTGGTTGTGAGACCCAGATGCAACCCAGTTTAGTTATGATAAGCCTACATGGCTAAGGGAGCTCACTTTACCATGCACACCCCACCCCTGAGTAACATGTCATGGTGTCTGACTCTATTTGCTGGGCGTAGGATGGAGAATAGGGCGCACAAGACTGCTGTGGAATCGAACTTGTCTTATGTCTGTGATGAAACACCTGACTGAACAACTCAAGGAGGGGCGGGTTGACTTTGGTTCGTAGTTCCAGGGCACGGCCCATCATAGTAGGGAAGCCATGGTGGCAGAGACTGGAGGTGGTAGCCACACTTCATCTACAGCCAGGAAGTAGTTTGTGTTCAGCTCGTGTTCTCCTTTTAGTTTAGTCTGGGACTTCAGTCTGTGGACTGATGCCACCAATGGCGAACCAATTTTACAACCTCGGTTAACCTCATCTAGATATTATCTCTGACAGGTGTGCCCAGAGGCTTGTCAGATACACAATTCTGTATCCTGGTAGGTTGAAAATTGATATTAACCCTCATACCAATAGAATTTGTCTATTTATTGTAGTGGGTAGCTGTTCCAGTTTTGACCTTGAAACACTGCCCCTAGTGTATACCTGCTTATGTCCTGCCCCTGGGGTGTGGCCAAGAGGGACCCCTTAAGAAGACCGGAGATGAGTATGTGCTGTAAGTGTTCACTCCCTTAGCTCCTCATGGTCCTGGAGGCTGAATCTGCAGACCAAGTCAGAGTTCCCCAGAGAACTATGCTGGACTGTACTTCATCTCTCCCGGATCCTGTAATCGACACCGTGTTGGTTGTAAGTTACCCCTGAAATAAACCTCTTTTAATTACCAGATAAACAACATGGAATTGCCTCGTTAATTATAGCAGTAATTTATTTATTTATCTGTTTATTTATTCATCTATCTATCATCTATCTATCAATCATCTGTCTATCTCTATCTATCTATCTATCTATCTATCTATCTATCTATCTATCTATCTATCTATTTATATTTTTGAGACAAGATCTCACCGTATAGCCCAGTCTGGCCTTGAACTTTTGATATTCAAACTCAGCCTGTGGAGTGTTGGAATGATAGGCATAAGTCACTGCATCTGGCTAGAACTTATCTTTTGATGATGGGCATTCTAACAGGAGGAAGATCTTTGCTTACCTCATTCTGCCTTTGATTACACTACTCTGATGATTAATGAGACTGTTTTCATAGACTTGTTGGCCATCTGTGTGTCTTCTTTTGAGAAGTGTCTAGTTCTTCTGTCCATTTTATTTTATTTTTTTATTGATTCTTCTCCCATATATTATAATCTGA
>CABHPP010144809.1:30616-41355 GCA_902168425.1 Peromyscus attwateri | reverse complement strand
CTGCCCCTTTGCCCCTAGACCCAGACAATTAGAAGCTGCACATCAGACATTTCCTGTCATAACCTAAAGAATATGATATAATGTAACTGGCATAATAAACAAAGCACCTGTGGCATGTTTTCTGCTGTTATAGATTGTATACCATAGCTGCCAGAGGGAATGAATTTCCTGCAGATAAAAATGGGATGTCTAACTATCAGAAGAAATGGGTCTGCTGGCAAAATAGATACAATAACATAGATTGCTAGAGGATATGGCAATTTCCTTGCAGCTGCAATTCTCCAATCAGTTCCAACCAAGCATCTCTAACCTGAAGTAAGCACCAATCCTGAGCCTGTAACTATAGTTTCCAACTATATATAGTTGGAAATCCCCCAGATCCCCTACCCTAACCATTATATAAACCCTGCTTGATTGCTACTCAGGGTCCCTCCTGCTCTGCTGCTGCATCAGATGGATGGAGAGGCCCGACTTAACTCAAAACAGTGAAAAGACTCTTTGCTTTTGCATTGGATTTGGTCTCTTGGTGGTTTCTGGGGGACTCTGGGTACAACATTAAGCATGGTGATAATCCATTAATATTTCATCATGAGGACAAAAACATTAAAAAGTTACTGCATGCATGTGCTATGAACAGGCAGTGGGGCTGGGGAGCCGGCTCAGTGGGCACATCACTTTCCTACAAGCATGAGGAGTGGAGTTTGGATGCCCAGAGCCCTTGTAAAAGCTGGATGATTGTAGCCAGCACATCTGTAATCCTTATATCTAGGAAGTGGAGGCAGGGAATACTCCGAGTTGGCTAGCCAGACTAGCTTCCTGGGCTGGAGAGATGGCTCAGAGGTTAAGAGCACTAGCTGCTCTTCCAGAGGACCTGGGTTCAATCCCCAGCACCCACATGGCAGCTCACAACTGTAACTCCAGTTCCAGGGGATCTGAAACCCTCACACAGACAGACTAGCTTCCTGTTCAGCAAGAGAACCTGACTTAATATGTAAGATGAATTGCTAAACGGTCTTGTAAATGAAATAACTGGAGCCAGGTATTCGGTGAATTCTGAAAGATCAGAGAAGCAGAATAAACCACAGCTAACCTCACCTCGCCAGTTCCTCAGCTGATTTCCTTTCCTCAAACTGGAAGCCTCTGTGTCCTCATCCGAATGGATTTTAGCTGAACTGCTGCTCAAAAGCCTAAAAGCTTAACAGACTCTAGTTCCTGGTTTCCATGCCTTATATACCTTTCTGTTTCCTGCCATCACTTCCTGGGATAAAAAGGCATGTGTCACCATGCCTGGCTGTTTCCAGTGTGGCTTTGAACTCACAGAGATCCAGTTGGATCTCTGTCTCCAGAATGCTAGGATTAAAGGTGTGTGTGTCATCATTTTCTGGCCTCTATGTCTATCTAGCATCTGTTCTGTTCTCTGACCCCAGATAAGTTAATTAAGGTGCACAATATATTTGGGGACACAATATCACCATATTAATATAAGCTGGAAACTGATTGGGGAAGACAACAGGTCCTCACATGCCTGTGCACTCACATACAGGTGCTTACGTTCATACATGTGGGATGACTCATCCCTAACGGGCTAGAGGGCTCAAATAAGTAAAAAAGATACTTTCTGAGAGCCAGCCTGGGTCTGCCTGATGGTCTTAACAACAGCAGCTGAAACATGATCTGGAGATGACCTGGACCAATGAGAGGCAGCCATGTCACACCAGCTGATGCATATTCATCAGACCTCCCCCCAGGGTGGGGTGGAGGGTATATAAGCCTTGCCTCTTCCTGAATAAACTGAGCTTGTTGTTTCAACATTCTCCCGGAGTCTGTGTGGTTTGACTCTGCGCCTATTTGGCCCCTGCCCCTAAAGGGAACAATAGCAAGGACCCTGCTACACATACAAACAAGGACACACATGCATGCTATACATACCTTTATGTGCAAAAACAGCAAGTATAGAAAGATATAAGAGGAGATTCCCCCAAATTCAAAATACAGTGAGCAATGGAATATGAATGTTGAGTTTTCTTATCATACATTTTTTTTGCTTGTTCTATTATCTTCATGATCAAACTAAGTTGCTATCATTTCAAAATAGCTTGTTTTAATCTAAAGGTAAATTTTTAGAATCCTCTTGGTAACCATAATGAAAAAAAAACTTATAATATACAAACAAAAATATTAAGCAAGGAAGCAAAACATACCATACTGATCAACTACAAGAAGATTATAAGAGAGAGAAAGGAATTACAATCACAACTCAGAAAGAAGGCACACACTTTATCAAAAACTAGCTTGAATGTGAGTGGAGTAAACACTCTATTCAAAGATATTGAATTGATGGATTTGAAAAAGAACAACAACAAAAGTCAAGTCCCAGTACTGCAGAGACGGCTCAGTGGTTAAGGGTGTTGAAGAGCATGTATCGCTTTTGTAGAGGACCTGGGTTCAATTCAGAGCACCACATGGCGGCTAATAACCATAACCATCTGCCATTATTTTTTTTTTTTTTTTTAAAGATTCCAGAGTTGTTTGTTTCCCTATCTGGGTATTTGCTGCAACACTCAATTATATTATAATAACTTTTATTAATGGCAGAAAAATCTCAGAATTTTAGTCAAGAAGATGACGATGACTTAAGTTCAGATTCAAAATAATTAAGTTTGTATCAATTGTATCATTAAGAAAGCTTGATTGAGCCAATGTGCTTTACAATTTTTTTTTAACCATAACATCTTACTGCCTGGGAGTGCTGTGTCTTTCCAACACCTTGTTCTTGTGGCCTTCTATCTCTTGGGCTTATCTCTATGTACCTCACTGAGTTTGAGTACTCAGACTAAAATTTTTACTTTTGGTATGAAAAGTAATGTCTGAAACTAGTCTGTGATGGTTAATCTTGATTATCTACTTGACGCAACCTGGAATCAACTAAGAGACATGCCTCTAAGTGAGTCTATAGAGGCATTTCTAATAAGAATTACCTGTGGAGAAGACCCACTCCCAGGGAGGGTGGCACATTCTGGTCCATGTATAAAGAGGTCTGAGAAAGAAAAGCCATTTCGCTTCCCCACCCGCCTTCACTTCTTGTTGGTCAGTGCATCGATCTTTGTGGCTGCTGCTGCTGCTGCTGCTGCTGCTGCTGCTGCTGCTGCTGCTGCAATCCTTTGCCGACAAAAGACTCCAGAGGGGACCGAAAGCCAGTAATCTGCCCGTCTTCTCAGCTTCTCCTGTATGTATGTGACTGTTGCTAGACTTTGCATCTTCTATTGTGTAAACTATTCTAGTAAATCTACTTCTCTGAGTGTATTATGTGTATTCCCTGGTTTTGTTTCTCTAGAGATCAATGCCTGATTTAGGGTCTAACCCCATAGAGGTCACTTTGGGCAGAGTTACTATATGCTGGGCACTATGCTACATGGTTTACCCCAATTATTTCATTTCTACTCACAATAGTAACATATTAGGATCCCTGTTTTATACATAAAGATGCTGGTGTTTAGAGAGGAGGATAAATGAGCTGCCTGTGATGGGTACTATCAGGATTTAAACCGTGGTCTCTTTTAATCTCAATGGTATGCTTTGAACTCTCCATTGCTCTTCTTTTTAAAATGAGTTTTTAGGTTTCTGAGAAGTTTGTGTTCAAAGCATGAATAAACAGGAAGGAGAGTTGCTGTGTAGCTCCTGCCTAGCGACACGTGCAGCTCCTCTGGTATCAGCATTCTCCACCAGAGATAATAACATTTGTTACGATGGATGAACCTACAGTGACACATCATTATCACTGAAAGCCCAGAGTTCATATTAGCATTCTTAATGCCACACTGTTATGGCTTAAACCTGAAATATCTCCGGCAGCCTCATGCTGTGGGTGCTTATTATCCAGCTGCCAGCCTGTTTGGGAGAGCTGCGAAGCCTTTATGAGGCAGGGCCTAGTTGGCAGAAGTAGGTCAGTGAGGGTGGGTCTTTGTAGCTTATGCCATGATACTGGCTCTGGTCACTCTATGCTTCCTGGTTCACCGTTATGCAAACATATTCTTCTTGCTTCTGTCACCATAGGCAGAGGTGGGGGGTAGGGGTAAGGGTGAGGGGGTACTGCAATCCTCTGAAACCATGAGCCCAGCCATCCTTCCCCTCTAAAGTCCTCTGTGAAATATTTGGTTAAAGCTTTAAGAGACTGGAGGTTATCAGTTCACGTAAGAATGATGTGCTTCTGAGGATCGACTTCCTTATGGTTTATACAATCAGCAAATTCTAGCATTTGCATTTCTTGGGGACTTGCATTTTTCATCACTAGAAAACCACATCTTAGGTAAGCCTTTCCATTATTAAACTTCCTTGGCATCCCAGTTGTTAACTAAGAAACTGTGAGGTAATGTGAACATATGGGGACCTTGAGTGCCTTTGAAGGAGCTTTCTTATGGGTTATAACAGAATGTAGAGAATCACACCTGCCACCAAATACATGTGTCTAGTGACTCATGTCATATATATTCCAGCTCTCCACATAAGTTCTAAGAAACAATTATTCTGCAACTCTCATTTTCTGAGCTTTATGCAGATCATCCCCTTATTTTGCTTGCATTTATAGCAACATGTAGCATCTGGGTTGTGAGGAACCAGACTGATCCAAGACTTTCTCAGAGGCCCTGATGAAAGGACAAAGGGAACTTTAGTTCTGTGTCCTTGTTCAGGAGTGGTCTTGGGAAGGCTAGTCTAGGGCTGGAGCCAGTGCCTTGAAGGGGTAAAGGTTGTGGTTTCTGGGAAACTGACTCTTCCCTTTAGATTGTGGTTATCAATGTTAAGGATCTGTGTCTGGAGCGGGTGGTGGTGGCGCACGCCTTTAATCCCAGCACTCGGGAGGCAGAGGCAGGCGGATCTCTGTGAGTTCGAGGCCAGCCTGGTATCTCATGTTCTCTTTGTCAGCATTGTATGACTTATATCTATGTAGATCTTGGCTGTCCCCCTGCACCCTGCAAATAGAATATATGATGCTGTACTTCTTAATAAACCTGCTTGGCATAAGAAAACATGTGTGTTAGATGTCCTGACTCCAGCTTTTATCTTCTCTAGCTTCTTTCTTTATCTTTCTCATCTCCCGGCACCTCCCTCTCAGGACTGTCACTGGAGAATGACCAGTCCTGGTCCATGTCACCAGATTATCTGAAGATGAGGCCCAGGCTGTAGTGACTTAGCCTCTTGAGGAGATTTAGGGACAACTGGACAAAATTTAGAATCACCTTACAGGCACATCCTTCTGGGCATATATACATCTTTGAGGACATTTCCAGAGAGAATTAACTGAGAGGATAAGATCCATCTTCTGTGGGAGCCCACAAAGATTCCAACTTGTGGTTTGACTCAAGGTCAGAGAGTCAGAGTTTATGTTGCTCTCCAAGGCTGCATAATAGGGTGCAAAGGCATGGTCACCAGGTGTCTTATACTTCAAGGCCTAATCACAAGATGCTTTGCTGTGGGGCGTGGGTATCAGGTGTTTTGAAAGGTCTACACTTGGTTGTACCTTGTGCCTTGATCTTGAAAGAGGGAGATCTTTTGCCTCTCCCCTTGCTAGTATATAAAAAGCCCATTAGAAATAAGCTTGAGGCTGCTGGATATTGACCCAGGGCACTCTTGAAGTTATCCTGTGTCTCTATCTTTTTTCTTCATCTACTTCTGTATTTCCTGTCTAGTATTTCTCAATTCCTCACTTCCCCCTTCAAGGGGCCTTTTGATAGGTCGAGGCTGAACCCCAGCACTGGGCCCTGACAATCTTCAAAGTGGGTGACATTTTCCAGTGGGTAGCTCTGACATAAAGCTACCCAATGAAAAAGTAGCATGGATGTGGCTGCTTAAACTTCTTCAGAGGAAGTGTCTCTGTCCTTGGTACTGTCGTCCTCCACTGTCCTCCCACTCTGGGTCCTTTGGCTTCCCACTGTGGACTAAATTTCAGTGACTCTCCAGAGAACATCTGAGCTTTCAGTGTCTGATTGGGACTGCTGAGGCATACAGCTTTCCAGACAGAACAGCTACTGGTTTTCTGGACCACATATCTCTTACTGTGCAAGTCTATTTAGTAATCCCATAAACACACACATACATAGAATTCTGTTTGTCTTAAGAACTGTACCTTCTATACCGGAACAGCTCATTTCAAAGAACTCTTCCTGGGTAACTCCACAGAAGGCTAACTACATCAGCTTTGTTAATTAACATCAACTTGAATCTCAAAGGATAACTCTTTTAATTTTGTTCTCAATTTTGGTGACTTACTCAGGCTTCAGATTTTAGCACCCACTGATGAAAAGACAGAGACATAAAAACATTATCTTACCGTTGCTTTACCCAGATTTACCTGATTCAGGGAAGATGACAGGCATCTGGCAGATATATGTGACAATGTGTGTATGTGTTTAAAGTTTGTTTTCTACTTAGTGTCTGAAATGAAGATGTCAGATATGTCAAAGTCACTTCACAGAAAAGCAGCGTTAGAGAAAGAAAAATTGCAACCCATCAAAACACAAATCTCCTTAGTTTCCTCAAAATCCCCCTTGTCTCAACCCCACCTCTGCCCCTGGCTTAGGTTGCTTATGACACTGTGACCCAGCGAATTTCACTCTGACTTAGCTCAATGGTGCATCTTACGTTACCTGGACAGTTTCATTCTCCTCAGTCCCCACACTAGTGTCTGCCAAATTAAGTGTCACTTCCTATTGAGTATGGGATGTGAACTACTACTTTCCAAGGGACACTCTGAGAAGAACTCATTTTCTCACTCTTCCAGGTGGCAAACACTGCTGGTGTTAAATTAACTAGCACAGTGTCTGAACACAAGCAAAAGAGTGGGAGCCCTTTATTAACAACTGGACTTATTCCAGAGTCCATAGAGGTTCTGTCCCAGGCTAATTTTTTTTATTATATGAATTGAAATTCAGAGTTTTTGTTTTTTTAAAAGGACATCATTAAAAAGGAGATTCTCCTTTATATCTTAGTTAATTAACTTCAGTTTGGTACAGTAAGTATATTCATGTCCAAAGACTGTAAATCACTTTGAGGTATGTTTGTGTTTTTATATGGACATTCGTATATAGTAGGATTTATTTTCTAGTGGAAATGGTTTTGATTCCGATTTGAGACAGGCACTTGAAAAATTGGTATAGTGTATTTTCTGAGCAGAGGAACACAGATATCCTTAAATACTCCTCTTTTTAAATGGCAAAATTGTTTCCTTTCTGTAGTGTGAACTAGACTAGCAGTGACAAAATGGCTCTGCCAAGTTTTGCCTCTCCTTAAAATTCAGGGTCAAATTAGACCTGTAAGAATGAGTCATGAAAGCCATTCCAACCTGTTCACTGTTCTTGCCAGAGAAGGGCTCACCAGTAAACAAGGGAGCTCCCAGGGCACCAAAGTGATGTGAGGACAGTTCACTGTGCCTGTTTCTCTTGGTGCAGACACTAGTTGAGATAAAATGTATTTTACTTTAAACCTATTTCACTCAATAATTCCCTGGGTTAAGGATTTTTTTGGGAAGTGGCTAATTTAAATACCATAAACAGATTTGAATAATTGGTGCTACTTTGGATACTAGTTTGCTTTTCTGTTGCTGTGATAAACACCAGGACCAAAAGCAACTTGGGGAGACATTGGCTTATTTGGTGTACAGGTTACAGTACATTATTTGGGGAGCCCAAAGCAGAAAATTAAGGCAGGAGCTTGAAGCAGAAACTACAGAGGTATAGAAGTACTCTACATATTACTAGCTTGCTCCCAGGCTCCCATTCAGCTACCATTCTTGTGTAGCACAGTCCTATCTGCTCTGGGATGGCATTGCCTGCAATGAGCTGGGCACCCTTTCATCAATTAGCAATCAAGATAACGCCCCACAGACATGCCCATAGGCCAATCTGATAAAAGCAATTTCTCACTTGAGATTCTTCGTAAGTTGACACCCAAGATTAACTGTCACAGTCAAAACACTCAGCTGCAATTTGTAAAAAGATTTTTGGCTTGATTGATAAAGCTTCAGGTGTTTTTCTTATTCCAATGTGGTCGAAGCTTTCTTACTGTATTTATATGTCAGTGAAAACATGCCAAAGAAACATTTCAATAGAAACAAATTCTTTGGCACCGAATTACTAGGTACTTGCTTGTAAATTAGTATCTTCTTAAAGACCCAGCTGTAGCATGGAATGATGGGCCAGATAAACAAGGAACACAAACAAACTCGTTCCAGTGTATTTATCTGACTTATTGCTATGTCATTCTTCTTTTCTTTCTTGGAAACTCCCATATTTGGAATCCCCTCTTTATGAACATAAGAAATGAGATATGGGTGATTAGTGCTAAGGTCAACTTCTTCACCTTGAAGAATAGAGAACACACAATGAGTTTGACTTTTCTACTTTTACATGTACTTGAGCTTGGAACAGAGTTGTGGAGACCAGATGAACAGTGGAGAGGCAAGGGATAGAGTGCAGAGTTGTGCTGGAGCAGGCAGGCCCAGACTAAACATGAAATAGAGAAGGAATCCTAAAGACAAGATTAGAATCTGTTAGGGGAGTATAGGAGAGATAAAGAGAAAGTGGGAACCTACAGATCACATCAATCCACTAGAATGGGAAATCTGTGTTAGTGTGACAACAGCTGCTTTGGTTCCTTGCTAACCAATCCCATTGGGTCATCCTTGGATTTTTCACTGTGATAATAGTAGGATGCTAGGCAACCTTGTGCATAAATCTACACGCACATCTGATTGTTTCCATGGAACAAATTCCTAGAAGAATTGCTGAGCCACAGAAAATAATATTTTACATCTTTCAATGTACTCTGCTGAAGCATTGCATAGAAAGGTAGTAACAAGAGACAATCCACCATCAGGGAATGAAAATATTCACTAGAAATGGCACCATAGGCTCTTGTCAGTTTAATCTACACATGGTAGTGACAAGAGAGATTCTTCTATCTCTTTATAGGCCAGATATTGAGAAATCTTCAATTTTTACAAAAAAGAAAAAAAAATAGGGGAACATTTACTAATGATGCTAACTTCTAAAAACTTCTAAGCACCTGTGGTTTCCCCTCAGTGAGATCTGGCAGTGTGCCTCTAGTTATTTCTCAAATCTGGGAATAGAGCCAGGCCTGACAGCTTATGCCAACAATCCTAGTGGTCCGGAGGCAGAGGCAGGATGGTCATGAGTTTGAGGCCAGAAGTTTGTAGTTTGTGAGGACTGGACTATGCTGGGCTCGGGGGAGGGGAAGGAGGAGGGGAGAAGAATTATAAGCCAGTGTATCTAAATGGATGTATTTTCTTGGATTTTTTCTGGGTGTTTCTGTCTGGTTTAATGGAGTTTTAAAAGAGTGTCTTAATTTGAAGGTATGATACTTCTTCTGAGTTTTCTCATATTTGTAAATGGAATCAGCATCTATGTCCTCAGCCAAATCAGGCCCAGGGATGTCTAAGAATACCACTTGAAATCTTCTACCTAGACTCAATGGCCTATTGTTCTCCAACCTTATCACTTCTGTATTCTGACTATCTTTCAAATAGTTTTCAGTTCCAATGCCCTAGTCTATACCATGTCATTGCTTGTTTTGTTTTTTTTTTTTGTGTGTGTGTGTGCATGTGTTTTTACTACCTTCAGCCTTATTCATTTCCAACCTTTCACACTGACTATAGAGTGGAATTTTAAAAATATGTATCAGATCATGTCAGGTTACCGTTACCACAGAATAGCCTCATCTTCTGCTTCACATCATCATATGATCTAAATTTCAACCATACTGATGTAGTCCTTGGACATCTAGAGCCACATAGAAAGACCCTGTTTCAAAAAACAAGTAAGAACAAGTAAAAATTAATAAATATATACCTTGAATTGATGGGGTATAAACTACAGTATAACACTTAACCCCTTAAAGATACACAGTTATTGGGGCTTGTGGGATGGCTCTCTGGTTAAAAGGTATTTGGTGCTTTTGTGCAGGACTGAAGTTTGGATCCCAGCACACATGTCACATAGCTGGCATTGCCAAACACCCTTACACCATGATGACTTGTCTTTCATCGTATCCTGGCTAATCTTTATACTCTTGGTTTTCGACTCACCTTCATAGGCATCCTTTCTTTAAACTTCTTACATCTGCTCACCACTGTGTCTCTGACTTTCACCCTGTCCTATGATTGGGAGTTTCCTATTGTCATTCTTGCTACCACCTAATGTGAAAAAGACATCAAGAATTCTATTAGAATCAGGACCTTAGTGTGAAAAATGATGACTTGATACCTATTTTTGAGACAGTCTCACTACAGACAGGCTGGTCTCAAATTCTCCCTCCACCCTCCTCAGCCTTCCAAGTAGTGGTAGTGGGATTACAGATATGTTACCTTGTCCTACTTTATGTGGTATTTCTTAGTTCACTTTCGTAGAGTCAGAGCTGGGCCAAAGTCTGAGTACAGACTGGACTTGCCAGAAGGGGTCCCAGTGACTTGAGTGTCAGGACTGAGGATTGCAGGACCAGAGCCACAGCCAATCTTAGTCTTAGGGGACAATTTCTCTCTGAAAGTTTCACTTTATTCAGTTTTTCTTAGTAAGCTATTTTAGGAATGTCATAGGGACTAACATTAATAAAAAAATCCTCTGTTATTACATTTACTCAATTTTAATTGATGAAATTATTGCTTATGTAAATGTTTTTGCATTTATTTGTGTGTGTGTGTGTGTGTGTGTGTGTGTGTGTGTGTGTGTGTG
>CABHPP010144809.1:0-21842 GCA_902168425.1 Peromyscus attwateri | reverse complement strand
CTTATGACCAAGATAAAAAACAGAAGGCTAGGGGGTCCTGGAGGAAAGTGTTTCAGGGAGCAGGAGATTGTAGCAGAAATCTTAAAAGGTCTTATTAATAAAATCAAACCTGAAGCTGGGTATTGGGGTGAATGCTGGAAGATCAGAGAAGCAGAACAAGCCATAGCTTCCTCACCTCACAATTCCTCAGCTGATCCTGTTTCCTCAGACTGGATGCCTCTCTGTCCTTATCCAAATGGATCTCAGCTGAACTGCTTCTCGAAAGCCTGAAAGCTTAACCTTTATAAATAGTTCCTTGTCCTCACGCCTCAAATACCTTTCTGCCTCCTGCCATTACTTCCTGGAATTAAAGGCGTAAGTCACCATGCTTGGCTGTTTCCAGTGTGGCTTTGAACTCACAGAGATCCAGATGGATCTCTGCTGTCAGAATGCTAAGATTAAAGGTGTGAGTGCCACCATTTTCTGGCCTCTGTGTCTATCTAGTGGCTGTTCTATTCTCTGACCCCAGATCAGTTTATTAGGGTGCACAATATTTTGGGGAACACAATACCACCACAGGAGATCAACCAAAGAAAATAACTGCTAGTCATGCAGGGAAGGATTGAGATGCCATTTAGCAACCAGAAGGTGACTGTGGCAACAGATATTTTGACTAACTGGTGACTCTGCACCTAACAGAAGATAGTAGAGAAAGCAAATGAAGAAAGAGAAAGGGGAGACGTTTTTTAAGCAATACAACTTATCTGAGGAGAGCTTAAGGAGCCCTGTGCTCAAGTGAAGGAGGTGGCTCCAGGTGAAGGCATGGGTTCCCTGCCTCTGCAGAGCAGGAGAACCTTGAGTCACTGTGTGTAGAGTGGTGGGGACTGCAGTTTCTAGAACTATTTTCTCAGAGACCCAGGAAGCAAAGTTGTTCACTGGGAGTGAAGATGAGGAACTTGAATTTTGAGGTAAAAGACGAGACTAAAAGTGTTTTCAGGGTAGTGAGAAAATTATACAGAGTTATACAGCCCATTTTCTGGGAGATTAGGAACAATAATATCGAGATAGGGCAAGACAACAGTATATAAAAAACATTTATATATGTTTGACTTCATGGATGACAGGACAGAGAAGGTGGAGAGTTGACTTAGCCATGACAGGGCTTTGCCAGGATTGTGCCAGAGGACAGAAATGAAGGGAACTGACATTTGTGTGGAATGGAGATGATGAGATTTAGATTTTAATGTAAGAAGGTGACGTATGAATCTGATGTGAGAATTAGCTAAAGATACTGGTCAGAAGTCAGACGATAGGAAGTGCTGGGAGGAAAAGAGGAGCTGAGGTGGAATGAGATTCTTGATACTCTGCATGTGTAGAAATTGCCACTGAGGGTGTCTGAATTGGGTGGACTTAACATTAGAACAGATGAGCTCCAGTGTGTTGGAGGGAATGTTCAAGTGCAAAATGAATGATATCCTGAAGTCTGATGAGAAGTAAAGGGATGGGAGGAAGAGTGGCCCAACTGTGCAGGGTAGACAGCCCGAGAACATGAAAGAAAACCTGTCCTTTTGGAGATGAAGATCAAACTGAAGTGAAGGGGATGTTGCTGATTCCATGGCACATTGGAAGTGTTTCAGGATTTCAAATGAAACAGAGTTACACAGTGAGAATCTGGGGAAGAAAGCATAGATGGGAGTGTGGGGACAGCTGAGCTTCTTGAGACAATCAGCAAATCTGAATTAAGAAAAAAAATATGTTGAAAGGTCAAGACAGGTAAATCATGAGAGTTGGCAGAGTGAAGGTTGAGGATGGGATTCTATTTATAGCACATAAATTTGGGAACCTTCTTAATCATCTCAAAAACAGGATGGACACGATCTCTGTGCTTGAAAGGCTTCTGGCCAGGGCATTAAGATGCTGTGTAGGTGGTACCTGATGTCAGAATCAACCAGCATGAGCAGGTGACCATGGCACCTTGCTTTCAAGGCCTTTAGGTTTAGAACATAAGACTTTTGTCATCATAGTGACTTTTCTAAATATGTCATTAAAGCCATGAGTGAGTAGCTAAGTATTTAGTAATCACATTAAAAGCAAGAAATTAAAAAGTACCTGGTGAGAACATGGACGTATGACACCTGCAGAACCAGCACAATTTACCTGTCATCATTTTTTATTTCTTTATTTTATAAGTATTACTTTGAGCAGAGCACTGTCCCTGGCCTCAAAGAACTTTCAGACATGATAAAAAAAATGCCCACACTATTAAACATGAAAAGAATAAATCAGGGCTGTGTACCCGCTTCCCTCTGCTCTGATCGTATTGCAGCAATGGATTTTGTTGTAAATGGGTCAATTTCACAGGGGAAACATTTTCAAGAAAGTTGTCCATCCTTGTACTTAAGAAACTTTGCCTCAAGTTTTTGCAAGACTCTGAAGACGAGAACCCTCAGAGCAGATTAATTTACATACCTCTTAGTACAAAGACCCCTTTCTCTCAAACTGAAGCCTAGAAATATCAAGTGAGGTCACCGGCGGTTTCAATTAGAAAATTTTGTGTGACAGTTGGGACAGAAATATAACTTATTTTTATAAGGTACATTTTCACAGCGACTTCACTTATTATGGTGAATTTCATGACGGAATTTAACTTTTTGCCCATTTTAATTTATGTTGTTAAAGTGTTACATTTGAGTACTTTGCCTAATTGGCTTCTAGAGAGTGACTGACAGGCATGGCTATGCAGTCAGCTCTGAATCTCCACAGAAATTTTCTCTAACCTTCTGTGATAATATTATGCTTAGGGGCTGCCAGGAAATAGTATAAACACCCCTGTGAATCCCAATTCTAGGAAAGCCAATCTGTGGAACGATAATAAGCCATGTGGTTTCTCAGTGCTTGTGGTCCTCTGAGATGGGAGATCAAAGCGATTGAACTATGAGAGTCTGAGGCTCCACTGTGCTGCATTTAAAAGTGGGATGCGTTGTAGTTAATCAATAACATCCTATATTTTGGAAGAGAAACTATAGATACCTTATCTGCTTACATAGCTTTTTATTTCTTGTAAATATCAACTAGAGACAAAACAAAACAGAGCAATCTACATGCAAAGATGGACATACATTGGTAATGTGTCATTTCATCTTTCAGGTGGAAGTCATAGTTGATTGGAGTGTACAATGTAGTTTTTATTAGTTGGAGAAAGTAGATTGCAGGATTATTGTTTATTGTTATTGTTATTGTTATTATTATTATTATTATTATTATCATTATTATTAGCTTTCAAGGCAGGATTTCTTTGTGTAACAGCCCTGGGTGTCCTGGAACTCGCTTTGTAAACCAGGCTGAGATTAAGGGATTGCACCAGTAAGCCTGACAATTGCAATTATTTAATGTAACTTTGGTTCACATGTTTGTAATTTATCACAGAGAACTTACACATTGAAAAATTGTTAACAAATTAAAATATATCACATGCAGTAATTTACATTTTTTAATATTTGACTAAATGAATAAAGTTTTTAAAATCACAAAATCTGACTTTCTAACTTAGTAGTTTACGGTCTGGTGTCAGCCAAAAGAGCCATATAGTTGAATGATAAAGGGGAGTCAATGCATAGGGTATTGTATGTAATGATTTCCATTTTAGCTGAAGCTATGTAGACAATTTTAGTCAATATAAGATAAATCAATGTCAGAAATTTATCAGCCATTTGTTTTCTAAATTGCTTCTAATATATCATTTCAAATTGCCAAGAAGACTATCACTATTAAAAAAAGAATCCTATCAAATAAGTAAAAGTGGCTGCATTAGTTTTTTCTTGCTGCTGTCACAAATTGTCACAGACTTGGTAACATAGCACAATTCCCAGTTCTGGAGGTCAGAGGGCCAGCTTGGGCTTCACTGGTGTCAGCAGCTTTGGGGTGAACCAATTTTCTCCTCCCCTGTTCCACTTTGAAACTCCTCATGGCTCATGAGAACAATCTTCTAAGTCTACCTTATTAGCATTACATCCTAATTCTTGTAATGTAACCCAACTTTTTTACAAGTTCTGGAAGTTAGCACTTGGCCATCTTTTCAGAGCCATGAGAGATCTGTGGATTGATGATGGGTCTGGAAAAATCTAAAGATACAGATGGCAACCAAGGAGTTTCTAAATAGTCCTTGTTTCATAGAAACAATAGAAAATAGAGCTTTCAGCTTAATAATTGTTACGAATATTTTATTCTTTCACAACCAACTTAATGATTATTCCCGTGTTTGTATACTAATATTTATTTATTCACTTCCAAAACTTAATCTCTTAAAATATGGATGGAATGAGAAAAATGAAACAGCTGAAATATGATAAATGTTTCATTATAAATTTGTTCAAAAACCTTATCAGACTATAGGGCATTAGGAATAAACTCTCACGAGAACTATGGACTTTGGGTGATAATGTTATGTCAATTATGAGTTTATTCATTGCACTAAATGTCCTTCTCTGATGGGGAATGTTGATAGTGGTTAGCTGTGAATATGTATGGTGAGGAGACATGGGATATCTTTCTCTGTATTCTCTCAATTTTGCTGTGAGCTTTACAAAAGCAAACACTTTTTAAATATTATATTGTAGAGTTTATTCTTTGAGAATTTCATACATGTATAAATGTATTTTGATTATATTTATCTCCTATTTTTTTCTCCAACTCTTCCCAGACCCACCCCACCACATCATCTTCCAAATTTCATGCCTTTTTATTTTTAACTGACTGAGTCTAATTAGTGCTTCCAGTATGCACATGAGTTTAGGGTTATCCACTCTCTGAGCATGAGTAAGCTATCAAGTGTCACATTTCTGGAGAAAGCTTATTCTCCCTCCCCCAGCAGCCATCAACTGCCAATAGTTTCTCTCCTAGGGGCAGGGCTTCATGAGCCCATCCAACATCCATGCTGGAATTTTGACTCCTTTGACTTTGTGATGGTCTCATGCAGTCATAGACCTTATAGACTCATGCTTTTGTGAGTTCATGTGTATAAGGTGCTGCCATGCCTGGAAAACACTTTCTTTGCAGGAGTCCTATCCCATCCAAGGTTCTTAAATCCTTTAGCAAAGAATATGAAGCATAAAGGATCAAGATAGAGATTACAAAAACTTTCTCCAGATTCAGTGTCAAGCATAAGTACAGGAAAAAGTGTGTGAGGAGTGTGAGAAACCCACTCCCACTTTTACCCCAGGGTACTCCTGAGGAGGCAGAAGTGAGAAATATTTAGATAGAAGCATAGAGGGGAGAGAGACAGACAGAAACACAGGATAGCACAAGAGGGCCTGGATCCTTATTCACCAGCCCCTTCTGTCTCTTCTAAAGGGCTTTTTAAAGGAATGCCAAGGGGCAGGGCAAATGACCTCCCCTTGCTAGATCAAAGCATATTGCACATCCAAGTGCAGACCCTTCCAAACACCTGGTAACCACGCACATGGTCAAGCAATCCTTTAATGCAGCTCTGCTGGGTAAAGCAAGCTCAGATCTCACTAGGAAACCTTTGTGGGCCTCCACAATTCCCCCTTCTTGTTATAAAAAAGCTCCTCCCCCAGCCTCTCAGATATACTGTGCCTGTCCTAGGTCATCTTCCTTGATTGATCTTCCTTACCCATCATGGAGATATACTTTCCATCAAGCATATTCTGACTTAGGTTGGAAGCTATCAAGAAGAAAGTTGCCTGTATTTGACTACCAGCCTCTGGCAGGAGGGGGCACAGAGCTTAACTCAGCTCTGGCCCAGGTCCCTACTGAGCTTGGAAACATCCACAGTGATCTCCACAGCTGCCACACCTCCCTGTAAAGTAGTAGAGGATAATAAAAATGGAATATTATTTTTGAAATGACTCTAAGGTGATCACAGCAGTCTCAACTGCACCAAGCCCTTTTCCTGGATCAAAACTCTCTCCTAACAGATGTTCAATAAAACTTTCAAGAGACTATTTTGATTTCCAGAAGAAAATAGTAATTTCAAATCATTTCAAGGTATATACTCAAGTAAACAAAAACCCATGCTAATTATAAAGACACTTTTACAAACTAACTCGATTGTGGAAAGCTTATCCCTTTCTGGGAGACCTACCCCTTTCTAAACAGAAACAGAAGGAGTGGAAACTTCTAGAAAGAAGACAGAAAAACTCCCCTAATTACAACACCGTCACTTAAGTTTTCCAAGATCATAAAAGTATTCAAATATATCTGAAGGTAAAAGAGTAATAAAAACTTCAAGATGCTTCTAATGTGATGGATTTGGTTTATCCTTTAAAAATTAATGTTATCTAATTTGTCTGGACTAGACAGATATTGATGGAGTAACAAAAACAATTCTAGTATGAACTTACATTTAATATTTACACTTTTTACAGACTTACATTCAACATTTACTCTTTTTACAAACTTATATTCAAAAGGAGACTCTATAGAACTATTTTATAAATGTTAACAGACATCTAGAAAGAAACTCTTAACAGAACTAACATATTCAAAAGTAAATTCTACAAGCAAACAACTAGAAGAGGTTTTATAATTGAACTAATAACAAAACAGAAAGTACACAAATCACTTCTAAAGTTCAGAGTTTATAGTCAGTTTTGATATCATTCTGAAAGTTTTCCTGAGAGTTTAAAGTCAGAGCCTAATTCATCTAAGCTTGACTGAGAGTAAAACTCTCTCTTTTTAATTTCTTAAAGCTGCTTTTTAAGATTACCATGAGCTTTTTTAATGATGTCTATATTTCCTTCTTGCATTTTTAGCACAACTCAACCCTGTAAGGTGTTTTTTTTTTTTTTTTTCAGAAGTAAGGCTAAGCTTTCTGACCTTGCTTGGAAAAGAAATGGCATTTTGAGCTAAAAAAAAAACAGAGTTTTTGGGCAGTATCACCATTTTGTACTGAAAAACTACATTTCTCATATTGCCTTTCTCTATATTGTCCTGTGATTATGAACGATGTTAAGGAGTATGTTTCCCATGCTGCCTATCAGGTATGCTGTACTCCTGTTTCCATTTATATGATTTGTTTTCATACTGAAAACCAAGATGAAATGAACTTTGTTCGCTACAAGAGGCTCAGAGTGGGCCATGTCTGCCCACATGCTCTTACAGATGGGTGCTTGTCTCCCACCTTACTGAGTCAGTGAAATAAAGTGAAAGTACTTAAAATAAAAGTCTTTTCAGCCTTTTCAGAGAGATTCCCTCCCAGATAGATCTTTTTCTTGTCCTGGCTTATCTCCTCCCCCAGACAGAGTCCCTGATGCCACAGCCAAGGCTCAGCTTCACTGCTTCCTCCATGCCAGCAGCTCCTCCCTGCGTCCCACACTGCCTCTGTTGAAACTCCACACTTCTAGGAGGAAGGTGCCCTACTCCACTCCCCACCTGCACTCTCCCCAGCACTATGGCTAGGCTCTAGGCACAGGGGATTCTGGCTATTGTTTTTCTAATACTGGGTGAAAGGAGAGACAGGACTAGCAGAGAGGATTTGCCATATTCCAAGAGGTTTTTTGTTTTTTCTAGAGTAATTACAGGTGATTTTTCCCATACTGATGTTATTTTCAGGTGAATCTAATTTTTGCCTTTACAGAAAATGAAAAAACCTGAGAAACAAAGACCTGAAAGGCTTTCAGTGTTTTAGAGAGCGATTACTAAGATTTTCCTAAGACCTCTGTTCTCCTTAGCTTCATGGCCAAATGGAAACTAATTTTGATTGTACTGTGTTGTAATGGTGTTTGCTGGCAGAGTGAAGAATTTTGTTTCATGCACATCCACCTCAGGGAAAATTCTTTCCTCTGCTTCTCAGGGCTTGATTCTAAGCTGTCTCCAGGCCAAAAGCTTTCATAAGAATCTTTTCCTGCCCATTTTCTCTCATCTTTGATAGATTTTTCTGATCCTTCCCCAGGATTTTGCATTCATAGTCCCATAGTTGGAAATCAAGGACATAGTTCCTCTGTCTTGTTGCTTATCCTAATTTTTTTTCTTAAACTATATTCCTAATCCAATATTTCTATATTCTACCTTACTCTAAATTTTTCCTTTAATTTTTATAGATAGAAATTAAGAGAGAGGGAGGGGAGGAGGGAGGGGGAGGGAGAGAGAGAGAGAGAGAGAGAGAGAGAGAGAGAGAGAGAGAGAGATGCTGCAGCTTCACTTTTCAACTTCAGCATTCTGTTGCCTAACTTTCACTCCTGAAAATAGAATAACCCTGTCATAATTTTTCAACATAACTGGATATGCACTAACTTCTCATGTGGCCCTCTCCCCCTTGTCTCCAAGTCTTTGGTCCCTGTTCATGGCACCATCTGTGGGGGACCTGCTCTCACTTTTACCCCAGGGTACTCTTGAGGAGGGAGAGGTGAGAAATATCTAGATAGAAGGATAGAGGGGAGATAGAGAGACAGAAACACAGGATAGCTCAGGAGGGCCTAGATCTTTATCCGCCAGTCCCTTCTGTCTCCTCTAAAGGGCTTTTTAAAGGAATGCCAAGGGGCAGGGCAAATGACCTCCCCTTGCTAGAACAAAGCATACTACACATCCAAGTGCAGACCCTTCCAAACACCTGGTAACCATGCACATGGCCAAACAATCCTCTAATGCAGCTCTGTTGGGTAAAGCAAGCTCAGATCTCACTAGGAAACCTTTATGGGCCTCCACAGAGGGAAGGTTGAGGACACGAACCAGAGGAATGGCAGTATACACAAGCTGACAAGCCTAGTGGGAAGGCTGATGGTGGGCTGGTGAGAAAGGAGGGAGCCAGTCTAGGAAGGATGTCAGTGGAGCTGAGGAGGGAAGGGATGGATATCATGGTGCTCAATGGAGGATTTAGGTAGCTAGAAGCTGAACAGTGTAGGTGAGAGAAGAGTCCCTAAATCACAGAATTCTTCTGTCTGTCAGCTATATATCCAGGCTGTGCCATTGGAGCCACAAGAGATTGTCAGTGCCAACCAGGAAGTCATGCTTCCTTTTGTTTTCTTTAGGAGAGGGGCAAAGGGAGTCATAGGTGAAGCTTGAGTTGCTGCAGAGACAGGTAGGTGTCGAAGAGACTGTCAAGACTGGAGCTGGTCAAGAACTGAAAGAACTGTAGGTTGAGAACAGCAGAGTCAGGAAGAGCAAAGAGAAGTGATATTCAGGGACAGATATTTCCATAGGAAAAAAGAGCTGCCAGCAGAGAATCCATGTTCAGTGTAAGATGTAAGTATGTTATTATTTCTGGGCAAAGACATGGCCAATAATGTCAAACATTACAGTAAGGTCAAGGAAGGTGAATGCTATTAAAGTCTACTGAGGTTGGCATTTAGGGAGGCTTCTCAGCTGAATGAGTCTATGATATGACTTGTAACGTACATGGTATGGTCTCCTTCCTGTATGCCTATTGGATCCTCCCTGATGTGTGGTTTCCTTTTACCCTTCATCAGATTTTTTTGTAGGCTCTATCTTGATATAAATAGGTGTTATTGGATCAAAGAAGTACTGGAGGGGAAGAAGAAGGAGGACTGAGCAGAACTGAAGGTGAAGGGAAAAGAGGCAGGGGAGAATAGAACTAAGAAAAATGGTGAACTGGCCAAGACTGTGAGGCAATGAATCTTTTCTTTAGCAGGAGAAACAAACGAAAGTTAAGCATAGATATTGTAATGTACTGAGGTCAAAGCACAAGGAGCCAGGGGTGTATCTACCTGGAGGACTTTCTCTGTGAAGAGTGAAAGAACTGGATGCCTATACTGAGTGGACTGTTGTGTAAGGAGGAGAAAATATCCTTTTCATATCACACGACTGGAACATCCTTCACAGGGACAATAGCCTTCTGGAGGTAGGCATTTGGAGCTCATTTTCCCTGTTGCTCAGGTCTGCCTGTGCAACCGTCTTTGTCTGGGGTGATCTCTCTCCCCAGAACAACTGACACACAGTGGTAAACAGGCTATTTGAACTTCTCTTTTGAGTCATGATTTTTTACAGGAACTAGGTCTGCATGTTCAGTGCCTGGTCTCCATGCTCTTCATAATAGCTTTAACAAGTATTGGTTGTACAGTTATAGTTTGCTAGGAGCTATTTCCTTCTGGAAGAGGGACCCACATGTTACCAGGGTATGTAGTCTGGTATTCGGTTAGCCGGTGGATGCAGTAGAATATGCTACCGATTATTAAGACTCACAGTTTTGAAAGGCAGCCTGGTGATGAAGTGAGGGTGTGGAATCAGAGAGAACTCTTCCGGGTGGAATTATCCTGCAAATCCACAAGAGGGAGACATGTTGCCATCAAAATGGAAGTGGAGCCAAAGAGATGAGATAGCAACTCCTAACTTTTCTGAGTATGATGTTTTAATGTGTTTCCCCAGTGGAAAATGAGAAAAGGGCAGGAATTGTAAAGCTTGGCCTCACAGTTTTCTTTTGAGATGGGAGGTTAGATTTCGGGATGCTTGGTAATTTACTTCTGGAATATGCACTATGCGCCCACGTTTACAGCTATTTAACAGCTTCAGTGGACGTATCCAAAGGACCCAAGGGTTTTTGTTTGGTTAGTTTTGATTGACTTGTGGCTTTCTCTAGGATGGGTGGTAACACTTGCTTGGTTATGTTCCCCCTCCACTGTCTTGGCATTTGCTGTACAGTTAGTGCTGGCCTAGTCAGGGGTCTGGCTACAAGGGCCCCCAGAAGTCTGTGGCTCATGGGCCACTTGAACCAGCAGAACAAGTCTTTTGGCCTACAGTGCTGGTAACAGTTCAAAAAAGGACACGTGGAACTTGTACTTTGAAATTGCTACTCATTAGCTGGCTTTCTCTTCTCTAGGTAGTGAGTGTGGACAGACGCCCTTCATAATTTCAACTGAACTGTTTTCAGTATTTTTACACATTCACAAACATGTTTTATTTGGTTTTCTTTTGTTCATTTCTGTTCCTGTGTGTTTGCATGATACTATCTAAGGCCATCTTTTCTGTTTTACAGTCCTGACATTCTCTCATTCCCAAAGTTGGTTCTTCCCTTGATATTCCCCTTCTCAATGTTCTTCAGCAGATTTTTTTTTTTTGATTCTGCTGTCTGTTGTTGCCACCTGTGTGCTTCACTGCCGTCCTCCCTCGTGTGTACTTGGGAGGTATAAGAGTTCAGACCAGAGTCCTTTCATTGGGTTCATAACCCAGCCCTGACGCTGACTGGCTTCATGTGACCTTGGGAACATTGCTTAACCCTTCAGCACTTTAGTCTTACAGGCTCGTAAATGAGGAGAGTGATACTGCCCATGTCATTGGGTGTCTGTAAAGAAGAGAAGAGTTCATGTATGTGAAGGGCTGGGAACAGGGCCTGCATGGGAAACTCTTTCAAGTATTAGCTATTACTAGTGCACTTGGCCTTATGTGTCCATGGGCCCCACACTGATTCAGCTGACTGAGGTGAAAGTCTTTTAAAAAATGGTTTGTTCTGAACTTGTACTGAACAGGTACAGCTTTACTTTCACTCCTGTCTGGATTCCTTAGACAGTACAACCATGACTTGTACGGCGCTTACATGGTATGAGGAGCTGTAAGTTATCCAAAGATGATTTAACCTATATGGGAGGATGTGCATGGTCATTTGGCAATAAAATATACTGTGGAATTTTGCATACGGGACTTGAACATTTTCTGATGTTAGAATCTCTGGAGGTCCTAGACCAAGGGAAGGTTATTGTTATCATTAAACTCTTCCATTATAGTCACTTTTGGTAGAATCTCATCTACACTGAGGGCATCCTCTTCCCCCTTTATATAGTTTCTGAGTTGTGGACACATTTCCTACGGTGTTCTAGATACCTGCACACAGTTTGCTCACAGGCACTTCAACCTTAGCATGTTCTTGCAAGCCTACTTTCATTTTTCTTTTCTGTTCTTTCTTGTAGTGAACAGTACCATTTCTTGTCTAGGAGGCAAAGCCAAGGGGGGTGATGTGTCCTTGCCATTAGTCTCTCACCTCCAGTTCCTCTGGTTATCAGATTATGGCCATGTACTTTGTAAATTTTACTCACACTTAAGATTTCAATAAGTCCACAGAGTGCTTCTCTTCTTACCTCTTCTTGTCCAGTGTTATTTTCTTCCCAAACATGACCCAAATATCTTTCACAAATGAAAATCTGATCCTCATATGTCTTAAGATAAAAAATATGGCACACCTTTCAAGGTTCTGTGTGGTTGACACATGGATCTTTAATGATCTGGCCTCTGATTTTCTCCCTTTACTAGTTCACTGCTTCTCTCTGCCACTCAGAAAATTTCATCCCTATGTCAGATTGACAGCATAAAGGGACATCGTCAATGCATGTGAAACTGAGATAGATTAGTGCGTAAATCCCTTGTGTTTAATTCACATCCTAGCACATAGTAGGAACTAAATATACTTACTATCATATGAATAAAGGTCTGGACCCTGGTGAATGGGAGTTCTCTCTGGCACACAGACTATAAAACTATCCTCAACATGTTGATTGAAATCAGCATGTTTCACAACATAATTAAAATGTGAGAAATGTTTCTAGCACAGCAGTAATGTAGACACTTTTAAATAATGTCTGAGGAAATGCAAGCTCAAACTTACACATCGCCTTTTATACAAACAACACTCAGAGGTGCATTTTCTCCTTAATGCATGTACATAACCTCCATTAGCGTTCTTTGCCTCAGCGTTCAGCTTTTATTTTTATATCTGTTATATAAATCTGACTCTTGACACTTTAATGGAAAGATCTTAGTTTGTAATGACATCATATCAAATGTGAAAAGTAGAGGTGGCTGGATTGCTTAGAAAACTTTCATCTGATAATATTCATCTGTAATTCCAAAGAAAGTTTTACTCAAAGCAGTGACAATCTGCCTGACAACGAAGCCTCTTTATGCTGAAGGCCTGGATGCTACCTTCATCCCTCTACCACAGCTCTTGAATGATAGTTTATGGATAGCTTGATGGAATTAGATTGAGGAATCCCAATCCCACTTAATAGCTGAAGGGCCAGACTGAGTTCGGAAGTCATTATGTTGTCCGCAGGATGTTGCTGAGGTGGGGCTACAGAGATGGCTAAGTAGGTGAGTGCTTGTTTTGCAAGCAAGAGGACCTGAGTTTGAATCCTCAGCCCTCATGTAGAAGCCTGGCATGGCTGGGCATGCCGGTTACTTCAGTTTTGGGGAGCAGACATCGGCCGCTTTCCAGAGCTAACTGCCTAATAAGTCTAGCCAGAAAAAGAAAGGGAACTTTAGAGTCAGTGGAGAACCAAAAGGGCACCTAATGTCCTCCCCTGGCCTCTGCATGCATGCATATGTGTGCATACACCTGCACACACACACACACACACACACACACACACACACACACACACACCAATCACATAGAGACAGAGACACACAGTCACACATATATGTATAGAGCAGCTGAAGTGCTTTAGGAAATGATGCTAAGAAGGAACAGGTGATAGAAATAACTGCAGTTTGAGTGTGTGTGTGTGTGTGTGTGTGTGTGTGTGTGTATACACATCCATGTATGTACATGTGTAAGAGGAGGTTAGAGCTTGGCATAGGATGTCTTCTTAGATCATTTTCCACTGCACTTTTTGAGGCAGAGTCTCTCGCTGAACCTGGAGGTTACCTGTTTGGCTAGACTGGCTGGCCAGCAAGTCCTAGAGAGCCTGTCTATATCTCCCCAGTGCAGAAATTACCGTTGTGCGACGCTGTGTCTGCTTTTATGTGGGTGTTGGGAATTGGAACTCAGGTTCTCATATTTGTGCAGCAAATACTTTGCTAGGCTAACCCCCTCCCAGTTCCTCTCCTGGGCATTCTTATGTAGTTCTGGGATCATAAAAAGTTCTTTGATTTTTCTCTCATCATTTTTCAGGTTTTCATGAAAGAAGGTTTGGTTGCTGGATCTTGCTTCTTACAAGTGGAAATCTGAAGCCCAGCATCTTCCTAGCTAATCCTTATTCCCCTCCCACCACATCTGCCTTGAGCACAGAAGCCGTCCTGATGAATGATGCATGCCTTTGACCTTCATGCTGAATTGGGGTCCTGGATTTTTATTCTTCTAATTTATTCACTGTATTAGACAGAAATTGAATATTTTAATTCCAGAATGATACTGTTTCTCTAAGTGTAAAGTGCAATGGATCTCCCTGGGATCATATGGTATTCGACTGAATCTGTTAGGGAGGAGGAAGCTGAATCTCAGTACTGAAATTATTCACTCAAGGCAAATTTAGTTTCAGGGGTAGGATGGGTCACATGGATTCTTTTTTCATTGTAAAATTCCCATGTTTTCTCTCTACCCCCTCTCCATCTTTCTACTTTCTATTTTATGGGAGCTTTAACAATGTAGGAGACACAGCCATTTTAAAAATTAAAAACCTTTAATAATTTCATGTACAGGTATGTATATAATGAACTACAATCATATCCTCATCCCATTATCTTCTCTTATCTACTGTTACATCCCATTGAACCCCTTCTTCTTCCTCCTCCTTCTCAACATGCATGTCTTCCCAGCTTCCATCTCTCTCTCTCTCTCTCTCTCTCTCTCTCTCTCTCTCTCTCTGTTGTCCACTGTATATAAGGGTTGCTTCCACAAGTATTAGCAGGGGTTATTTACTTGAGCAAGAAAAACTTACCATCAATTATACCACTAGCAAATATGACTTGCCTCACCCACAACCAGTATTTGGTGACTGCTCATCAGTGAGTGGTAGTGTCTGGGGAACCCTTCATCCTTGATGGAATGTTGATGGGCACAGTCTCGTGCACATTTTTTGTGCATGTTCACTGCTGTTGTGAGTTCATAGATAAAATAGTCATGTCCAGAATATAGGATTTTACAGTGATCTTTCTCATCCTGTCTCTTACATTCTTCTCCCCACCTTTTTTTACAATTAGCCCTGAGCCTTAAAGGCAGTAACATGGATGTTCTGCTTAGGGCACTCAACACTTACTTACTTTTAGTAATTTAACTAGTATCTGCCCCTGTAAACAAAAACATCTCTCTTTAAGGCAGACAGCAAAACTAATTTATGGGTGCAAACATAAATATTTAGAAGGCAGTTAGACATTGTGACTATTTAGAAAAATAACAGTAATAAGCTCCTCCTAAAATCTATGATCTCCCCAGCCATGGGTTTTAACCAGTTTACAGTACCAGACATGGATCCCTCTTGAGGAATGGGCCTAAAATCCAATCAGAATGTGGTTATCCTCATCATAGTCATGCCATTATTGCTTCAGTGGGCACATCCTGACTGGCAGGCTGGCACTGCATCTTGCAAGGTTCCTATCTCGATTTGACTATTGATGACTTTTCTCTCCTAGTCTTACACCGTCCCATCTGGCACCATGAAAACTAGCCAGCTGGGAGGAAACTTACAGTTCAGTTCCAGCTTGATTTTAATATGTCCTGCAACCAAAGTGTAGGATTTCTCCAGCAATAGGTTCTTATCCGGTTTTGGTGGGTAACCACGAACCGTGACAATCTTCTATATTGTTTTGGTGGCCTCTAGGGTCTCTCTGACCAATAACTCATAAGGAGGTACTGCACACTTGATGCTGAATTTTTATTTAATAACCTATAGTTTCTTGGGCAGCATTATCCACCCATGCAGAGTACCTCTCTTCAAACTCACTTTAAAAATATTTTTAAAAATTAGCTTACAAAACAGGAGGTTTTCCATATAGCTTTGTAATGTAACTTTTGTTTTGTTGATTCTTGCCTCATATTCTGATTTGATTCCCACATATTCCTCTACACTCCTGTATTCTTCCTTTATACTTTCCTGTCACATGTATTCATTCTACCAGCCTCCCTCTCTTACCCATCCCCAGTCTGTTTCTAGGCTGCTGGCCTTTCTATAAGCACTACAAATTAAATACACAACTGAAAAATCTGAAGCTAAGATCTGCATATGGGCATCAACATGTGGCATTTGTTTTTCTGGGCCTATCTAGGCTGATTTCATTTCCTAGTGTTTGTGAAAAGAGCAGCCATGAAGATGGATGTGTAAGGATTTCTCTGGGAGGATATGGAGTTCTTTGGGAATGCACCAAAGAATGGTATAACTGGATGGCATAATAGTTCTATTTTTAGCTTTTGTGAAACCTTCCATACTGATGTCCATAGTAGCTGTGCCAATTTATACCCCACTGTAAATATGGGTCCCATCCTCCACATCCTTCACAGTGTTTGCTTTTTTCTTTTCTTGATGACAGCCATTCTTGTTAGAGTGAGATAGAGTCTCAAATTAGTTTTAATTTGCATTTCCCTGATGTTGAACACTTGCAAAAATATTTATTAGCTATTTGCATTTTTTCATTGAGAATTCTTTGTTGACTTTCATTGTCAGTTTTATTAGATTATTTGTTTCTTAATGTTTATTTCTTTGATTTCTTCGTATATTGTAGATATTAATCTTCAGAAGTATAGCTTGTAGAGATTTTCTTTGGTCTGTATATTCATTTGATTGATAGTTATCTTGGTGGTACAAAAACTTTTTAATTTCATGATGTTTCATTTGTTAATTGTTTATTTCCTGAGTAATCAGAGTCTTATTCAGAAGGTCCTATGCCTATGTGCACATCATACACTTGTCATAGTACACATGTGGAGATCAGAGGACAACATCCAGGAGTTGGTTCCCTGCTTTAACCATGTGGGGGACTGTGGTGGTTTGAAATAAGATGACCCCCAAAGGGAGTGGCACTATTAGGAGGTGCAACTTGCTGGAGGAGGTGTGGTCTTGTTGGAGGAAGTGTGTCACTGTGGAGGCAGACTTTGAGGTCTCATATAATCTCAAGCTACACCCAGTGTCTTAGATCACTTTCTGTTGCCTGTACAAGATGTAGAACTCTCAGCTACCTCTCTAGCACCATGTCTGCCTGCACACTGCCATGTCCTACCCTGATGATAATGGACTGAACCTCTGAACTATAAGCCCCAATTAAATGGTTTCCTTTATAAGAGTTGCTGTTGTCGTGGTATCTTTTCACAGCAACAGAAACCCTAAGACAGGGACTGAACTCTGTTGCAAGGCCTTCTTGAATCTCCCTTTTCATCTCTAAGGTTATTAATTTGTATCTTCTCTCTCTTATGGTTTGGTTAAGGGTTTATCTATCTTGTTTCTCATTTCAAAGGGCCAATTCTTAGTTTCATTGTTTCTTTTTGTTGTTTTATGTTTGTTTCTATTTTATCAATTTCTGCTCTGATTATTTATTTATTTAATTATTTATTTATGTCTGGCACTCTTTGGCTTGGCTTGGTTCTTTTTTCTAAAACCTGAAGGAACTCAATGAAGTTATGTATTTGAGACCTTTTAAATTTGTTAAATGTAAGTATTTTAGCTGCAGACTACTTCCATTGCATCTCATAGGTTTTGTTATGTTGTATTTTCATTTTCATCCCATTTTTTCATTTCCTTCTTCCTTGTTTAATAGTATACTTTTCAATTTTCATGAATTTGTAAATCTCTTGTGGTTTCTCATGCTGTTAGTTTCTAGTTTTATTCTACTGTGGTCATATAGAACACAAGAAGTTATTTTAGTTTTCCTGTATTTGTTGAAACTTCTTTTGTGTCTTAATATATGATCTGTTTATAGAAAGTTCCATGGTCTGTTGAGAAGAAGATATATTCTGCACTGTTTGGTTGAAATATTGTGTGGATATCCCTTTAATCAATAATGTCATCATTTAATTTCTATGTTTATCTGTTACTTTTAAAAAATCAGGATGACTCATCAATTTGTGAGAGAAAGGTATTGAAATCACCCACAATTATTGTGTTGGGGTTAATTTGTGGTTTTATATTTAATAGTATTTATTTTATGAAATTAAGTACATCTATGTTTGGTGAATATTGTTTAGAATTTTAATGGCCTCTTGATGGATTATTCCTTTAATCAGTATGAAGTGACCTTATTTATCCTTCCTGACTACATTTGGTTTGATGTTTATTTTGCCTCATATCAGAATATAGAGACATCTATTTGTTTCCTAGTTCCATTTGTTTGGAATATCTTTTCCCAGCCTTGTATCCTAAGATAGTGTCTATCTTTGAAGGCAAAGTGTTTCTTGGAGGCAGAAAATTAGTGAATCATATTATTAATCCATTCTTCTAGTCTGTGTTTTTTGATTGGAGAATTGAGATCCTTAAAATTCAGAGTTATTGTTGAAGGTGTATACTAAGTCTTGTCATTTTGTGATTTTGTAGTGGTTTTTAGTTTTATGATCCTTATTTGTTTACTATACTTAAAATATTGCTTTGTAGCCCCTTAAATGTGTTTTTCTATTTAATACGATGAATTTCTTTCAGTGTCCTCTGTGCATTGGCTTAATAGTCATAAAAGATCTTAGTGTGATCTTATCAAGAAATGTTTTTATTTCTTCATTAGTTCTGATAAATACTTTTTTTTCTGGCTATAGAGGCCTGGCTTAGTGGTTGTCATCTTTCAGAACTTTAGTTACACTTTCCCATGCCCTTCTGGCTTTTAATGTTTCTGTTGGGAGATCAGCTGTTATTCTGATGGGCCTGCCATTATATGACTTGGTGTTTCTCTATTGCAGCTCTCAAATGTACTTTTTTTTGGTTGCTGTTCTTCATAATAAGTGTTTAAGTGTAATACACCATCACAATTTTTTTTCCTAGTCCTGCCTATATGGTGGTTATTTTCTTTCTGGGTAATGGTCTCCTCTTCCCATAGAGTTGGAAAATTTATGTTTTGATTATATTTAAAATATTTCTATAACTTTTATATGAAATTCTTTGATATACATAGTTCATAGGTCTTTTCAAGGTATCCAAAAGATATTGCATATTCTTACATATCTAAAAATATTCTGAAATATTTTCTTGTGTGTGTATGTGTTCCATAGTGCCCATGCAAAGGAGAAAAAGGGACAACTTGTAACATTTGGGCCTCTCCTTATGCCATGTGGGTTTGGGGACATGAACTAAAAATTTCAAGCTTGGTAGTAAGTGTTTTGCCCCCCGGGCCAGCTTGTAGGCCCTAGGATTTCTTTTTTTTTTTTAATTCACTTTACATACCAACCACAGATCCCCTTCTCATGCCTCTTTCCACTCCCCCCACTGCCCCCATTCTCTCATCCCCTCCTATAACAGGGTAAATTCTCCCATGGGGTGACAGCTAAGCCTGGCACATTCAGTTGAGGCAGGACCAAGCCCCTCCCCACTTTATTAGGAGTGAGTAAGGTATCCGATCATAGGTAATGGGATTCAGAAAGCTGGCTCATGCACTAGGGATAGATCCTGATCACACTGCCAAGGACCCCTCAAACAGACCCAGCTACACAACTTGTTTCTTTTTTAAAATTTTATTGTTGCCCTTGACTGAATGTACTGATTCTTCCACTTTTTTTTTTCAATCTCATGATCCATTCCGTTGGGGAGGTTTTCCACTGAGCTTTTTATTTGATTTATTGAATTTTTCATTTCCAGGATCATTTCAGTTTGGACTTTCTTCAATATTTCTACCTCTCTATTGAATTTTATTTTTACGTTTTGCAATGGCTTTTTTTATTTAGCTGTTGTGTTCTCTTGGAATTCTGGGATTTGTTCATATCCTGTTTCATCCTTTCAAACATAGTTATCATCATTCTTTTTGAATTTTTGGTCTAGAATTCCATCTAAGTCATTGTCATTGAGTTTCACTTACTCTGGGATTTTGGAGGAGACATATTGTCTTGGCTTATGTTATTTGTGTTTTGCACTGGGGTTTGAAAATCAGAAATTAATGTTTTGACTTCTTAAAAGAAAATAGAATCTCCTTATGTAGCTCTGGCTGACCTGGAACTTGCTATATAGATGAGGTTGACCTCAAATCCACAGAGATCTGCCTGCCACTGCTTTCTGAGTACTGGGATTAAAGACATCTGCCACTATGCCCAGCTGATTGAAAAAAAATCAAACAAAAATTTAGGTCATTCTTCTTCTTTTAGTTGGAAGTGTTTTCAGTGTTCAGGAGGGGCTAGGTATAGTAGGGTTGAAGTGTCTTCTTGGTAAGGCTGCTGTGTAAGGTCCAGGCTCTATCTCTATCTCTAATCTGCAACAACAGCAACTATCCAGAGGTAGACTCATTGTGAAATAGAGTAATAGTGGATTATACACCAGATAGCTCATTAAGCGGATGCTGATAGCACTGTGTGTATTTATATATTAGTTATTGTACATATAAATGGAAATAAAAGAGAAAAAAGAAAGAAGAAATAACAGTGAGACTGCTGATTAGAAGCAGTATGATAAAGTAGAGAAGGGCAACGCAGATAGGAGGGGTGCAGTAGGCATAAATATTTGGGGAAATTAGAGGTTTGGGGCAAAAGGTAGACAGGAGAGAGAGAGAGAGGTAAATATGTTATCGGCAATCTTGTCTTTCAGGAAGCTAAGGCACAGGGACCCTGCAAACTGGGCCAGACTTCTGTAGGAGAGGAAAATACAAGGGAAAGAATAGGAAGAGACTGAGGAGGAGAGAAAGAAGGAGACAATATAGGGCAAGAACAGATAGCCGCTAAAATGACTTTGGGTATTAAGCACAGATGGGAGTCAGTTCTTGCTTCCCATCACATAGATCCTAGGGACTGAACTCACGTCATCAGATTCAGTGGCAAGAGTATTAACTTCCTGATCCATCTTACAGGCATTTCTGGTATTTTAATAAAACAAAATATTCTTAGATATATTAAGAAAGTTCCTCAGTTTTCAAATATCTTTCCGAATAATCCTTGTCTTAAAGTTAGTATGTGTGCTGTGGGATGGTTTTTCTGTATGTTGTGAATATGTATTGCTCCTATTGGTTAATAAATAAAGCTGCTTTGGCCTATGGTAAGGCAGGTTAAGAACCAGGTGGGAAGAGATAGAGAGAGAAGGGCGGAGTCAGAGCAGATGCCAGCCTGCCGACCAAGGAGTAACACGTCAACAGACTGATAACGCCACGACCCTGTGGCAAAACATAAAGTAATAGAAATGGATTAATTTAAGATGAAAGAGCTAGCTAACAAGAAGCCTGATCCATAGACTTAACAGTTTGTAATTAATATTAAGCCTCTGAGTGATTATTTTATAAGCTGCTATGGGCTAGGTGGGACACAGGAAAACTTCTGGTTACATATGTGTTCATTTCTTTATGCTTCCACTTATTTCTTTTAACATATAGAAATGCTTTACAGGGTATATACTCTTTTTCAATTTCTATTTTGTATTTATAATTAGTTTACTTTTAGGTCATGTGTACTGATATGGTAATTTACTTTCATTGATCCATGTTCATTTGGGCTGCTATGTATATGAAATGATTTAAATAAAGTATGATGATTTAGCTTTCATAATTGTGGTAGTTTGAATGTAACTGGCCCCCATAATCTCATATGGAGTGGCACTATTAGAAGTTGTGGCTTTGTTGGAGTGGGTATGGCCTTGTTGGAGGAAGTGTCACTATGGTGTCAGGCTTTGAGGTTTTTCTATGCTCACGATACCGTGTCTCAGCCAGCTTTCTGTTGCCTGCAAGATGTAGGACTCTCAGCTACTCCAGTACCACGTCTGCCTGCATGCTGCTATGCTCCCAGCCATGATGATAATGAACTGAACCTCTAAAACTGTGAGCAAGCCATCCCAATTAAATATTTTTATTTATAAGAGTTTCTGTGTTCATGGTATCTCTTCACAGCAATAAAAACCCCAACTAAGACAACAATTAATAGATATTTTCTCATTATGCAGTGAGAATCCTTATAAATTTATAATGCCATTTATGTGAGATATTTGATAGGATACTAGCCTAAGAGTAGAAATTTTAATTGTAGGGAAATTTAATTTGTGGCAACTTTAAATTCTCTATATTTCAGGCACATAATAGAATTCTAC
>CABHPP010144808.1:0-60370 GCA_902168425.1 Peromyscus attwateri | reverse complement strand
TTCCTTCCTTCCTTCCTTCCTTCCTTCCTTCCTTCCTTCCTTCCCTTCTTCCTTCCTTTTTTAAAATTTTTTTAGGCAAGGTCTCATGTATCCCAGGCTGACCTTGAACTGATAAATTAGCCAAGGATGACCCTGAACTGATCTTCCTGCCTCTACCTCCCCAATGCTGCACTGACAGGGATGAACTGCCATTCCAGGTTTTATGCCATGCTATAAACCAAACCCTGAGCTACATGCATGCTAGGCAGGCACTCTAACCAGCTGAGTCATAGCCCCAGCTCCAGGGTATAGATTTTTGGCATTCATATAACTGATCACAGGATCACACTGGAAAACACTCATCATACAACCTGTGTACCCTGAAAGCATATTATGCTATTTGTAATAAATATTTTATATTATCATGATTATTTTGATTTGACTTGTATGTGGCCTTATGTATTACTTACGTCAATTTCATCATTTCAATATATTACATTATGTTCAAGCTTTTGAGGATCAATTCTTTTTTGTTAATGTAGTGGAAGAAGCTCACTGTTGGCAGAAATCCTGAGGCCTCTCCCTTTGGTTGACCTTGCTGCCTGACCAGCTCGTGACTGGGGAAGTGGTTCAACATTAGAAGCTTTGTTATTAGAGGAAAGAAACAGGTAGACGGTGGCAGGGCTGCAGAAGCCTACAGTTTGCTGACAGGAGCTCCGATCAAGTTCCTTCCACTGCCTATCTCTTATCATAATCATTCCGTCCCTTATCAGGAGGACCTCTGACCTTGAACCCTTGTGTCACCCAGAGCAGAGTGCTCTCAGTAAGTATTTGTTCAGAGAAGTCTAGCTGAAATGGAGCCATACGAAGCTGGGAAAAGCAACGGAGCATGAGCATTGGAGGTTGGAGATCGGCCTCTCACACACACTATTTCTAGCTTGTAACAGACACTCATTAAACACCACTGTCTTTCACACAGCTGATCCTATTCCCTCCAACTACGCTCTTCTCCCTCGGACTTGGTGAAGTTGTATCCTCCCTGGCAGTGGTCTATCTACTTTGATAATTTTCTCCCTGTTACCAGACTCCAGAGGAGAGAGGGCCTCAGGCTGGGGCTGGAGCCTCTCCTATACAATGATCAGTCTTAGTTTATCTTATATATTCTTTATGCCTTTAAATATGACCCACATGCTTGTGATTTTGAATGTGTAACTTGAACCCCAGAGTCACAGGACTTTGAACTGCTCCTTGATATTTAATGCTGTTACAGGTTTCTCAAACTTGTATCAAAACCTAACTCTTAATCCATGTTCTTCCATCATCTAAAGCTGGCCCCCCTGTATCCATTCCCATACCACCAATGTCACCTGTTGCTAGGTCCTAAGGGCTCCCTTGGGGAGGGGGTGAAAAGGCACAGTATCAATGGCACAGACACCGGGAGTTGGGTAAAAGGCAAACAGCAGAATTGTTTATTCATCAATGGGGAGAGCCTGATATACCCTCCTCCCAGCACCCAGGCTGAGTTCAGATCCGGTGACATTGTGTGGTCGCCACTCATTGGCTAGGCACCATTAGGACCTCTGACAGCACCTGTTGTAGGCCCTCAGGCAGACTCCAGGTTGGCTCATCTCTCAGCCTGGTAGGCCTTATCTTCCTACAGTCACCTAAGCCAGGGAAGCCAGCCTTGATTCTCCCATCCCCTCACGACACATGTCTACGCCACTGATAACTGATGTCACTGTTCCCTCCTAAATAGCTCTAGCTTCAGCACTTCTCTCCATGACCCCTGCAATCATCACTCACCAAACCACCAGCCTTTCCGGTCTAGAGTTCTGCGATGGATCTCTTCAGTGCTCATGCTTGTGGTCTTGTCTCCTTTCCATCCATTCTCCAATTAGCAGCCAAAGCAACCTTTAAAGGACACACAAAGTTGCACCATCTCATCTCATCCATTGCTTAAAACCTTTCAGTGGCCAGGCATACACCTTTAATCCCAGCACTTGGGAGACAGAGGTAGGTGAAGTTCTGTAAGTTCTGAGGCCAGCCTGGTCTACATAGTGAGTTCCAGGACAGCCAAAGCAAAAAAGAAAAACCCTGTCTTAAAAAAAAAAAAAAAAAAAAACAAACAAACAAAAGAAGGAGGAGGAAGAGGAGAAGGAGGAGGAAGAGAAAACAAAGAAAGAAAGGAAGAAAGAAAGAAAGAAAGAAAGAAGAGAAAAGAAAAGAAGAGAAAAGAAAAGAAAAGAAAAGAAAAGAAAAGAAAAGAAAAGAAAGAAAAGAAAAAAGGAACCTTTCAGTGGCTGCTCTTTGTAACAGGGGGGAAAATCCAAATTCCTGGTTAGGTCCCAGACACAGTGAACTTACCTACACTAAACTCACCCACTCCACACTCTAGAACCAACATCCTCCCCTTCTTTATTTTTCACACAAGCCAAGCTGTGCCCCTCTGTGTGGACCTCCCTCTCTAGCTCCTCAGCTCCTTGAGCTCTCTGGATTTGCCAAGTCTCACCTCCACTATTAGTCAAGGTTCTGCAGAGGATCAGAATCAATAAATGCATAAGGAGGGGTTTATCAACTGGCTTCTGCAATTAGGGACACAGGAGTTCTGCAATGGCTACCTGTCAGCTGGAGCGTTGGGGAAATCAATATGTTCAGTCCAAGATTCTGGAAGCTTCAGCACAAGGCGGGCCATGATGCAGTCCTGATTGGAGGATGAAGACTTGGAAAGCCCCTGTGGAGTATTCAGTGTGCATCTGCCTGCAAATGCTGGTGAGTCTGGAGACTGATGCCCTTGAGCTGTGGCGGTCACAAACAATGCATGTGCTCAGGAAGGGGTTGACAGCTGCATGAGCTTGACCTACTCACAGCATGCTTGAGCTTCCCTCCAGGCCTATTTGATGATTCTGTACTCAGTGACTATCTTAGGCTTTCATTTTGCTGACTGACCGACATGCTCTTGGAATCACTCTTACCCCCAAGGAAAAGTCACGAAACACAACAGAATCCACTGACAAGAGTTTTATCAAGACAAGGAGAAAGGGATAGATGTGATCAGGCCTGTAGAAGGACACGTGTGAGAAAGAGGGCAGGGGACCATGGGGCCCTGACTTATTAAAGCCAGATTGCACCTGCGCACACAGGACCACGTGGCTATTCCATGCATGTGGGTAGATCATGTGGTCATGTCCCCGTGATTACGTGACGACAGAGCCATGGGGCATGGGTTATGGAGGATGTATGACCCAGAAATGACTAGGCAGAGATGACTAAGTGTCCCGCCAGGCATGCAGGACCATGGGGGCGTGGTTGGAATTCCTGTCAATCACTCTCAATGACACAGCAGAAGTAGGCTTGTGTTTGTCAGTTTTTCATTGCTGTGATAAAGTACTCAAGACAAACAACTTAAAGGGGAAATGTTTGCTTTGGCTCTCTCTCATTCAGAGGTTTCAGCCACGGTCAGCTGCATCATTGTTACATGAGCCTTTGGTGAGGCCCAACATCACGGCAAGAGGCTGTGGAGGACAGCATGGTGGAGCAGAGTTGCTTACCTCCAGCCTGCCTAGAAGCAGAGAGAACAAAAGAAGATGTTGGCTTCAAGAAAGGTACTGACAACATATATTGGAAGAAAAACATATATTGGAAGAAAAACAGGAAGACCAATGGAAGGAAAGAAAGAAGGAAGGAAAGTGGAAGGAAAGAAAAGATGTAGTGGAACCCCAGTAGAGTCATTGTATAGAGGGTAAACATCAGAATGAATAGTTGTTTATACTGTATGGAGGGTAAACATCAGAATGAATAGCTGTTTATACTGTATGGAGGGTAAACATCAGAATGGATAGTTGTTTATACTGATGGAGGGTAAACAGAATGAATAGTTGTTTATACTGTATGGAGGGTAAACATCAGAATGAATAGTTGTTTACACTATCAAGGGTAAACATCAGCATGAATAGTTGTTTTCTAGAAGTACTTAGACCTTGAAGACATCATTGTGGAAACAGCGATTGTTTCTGTTACTAAAGAGTTGTTTTTCTGAAGGAGCTTTATGGCCTTTGCATGACGTCACAGGACGGTCCTGGCACACCTGGAGCATCTTACGTTGTTGGGTACCGCAAACAGCGCACAATAAGGACTAAAGTTGCAGGGGTGTGCTGTTTTCCTTCACAAAACATATACATTAGATCAGGGGCTTTGGGATGAGGAACTTCTTTTACCTCCCCAAAACAACTTTTTCATGACAATCTATAAATTCACCTTCGCACAGCTGTTCGGGGGTTCAGTTCCTCGGAACTGTTCCTCCGGGCTGCCACAGAGCCTGACTTACATCTTGGAGTGACTCTCTTTGATCGTCCCCTGCAATACAGAACACCAACAGGAAAAGAGAGGAGAAAAAAAGAGCAGGGGTGAAGGTGTGAGGAAGGGAGGGGCAGAGGGATGGAGGAGTTTGAGCTCAGCAGTGCCATAGACATGGTAGAGCAGAGGAGAGGAGGGGCAAAAAGGCCAGGAGGGGGCATCCAGAAATGTCATTGTTTAAACCTCTATCTTTTTTTTTTTTTTTTTGGTTTTTCGAGACAGGGTTTCTCTGTGTAGCTTTGCGCCTTTCCTGGAACTCACTTTGTAGCCCAGGCTGGCCTCGAACTCACAGAGATCCACCTGGCTCTGTCTCCCGAGTGCTGGGATTAAAGGCGTGTGCCACCACCGCCCGGCTTAAACCTCTATCGTGCATCAAATGTTTCACAAATTACTTCAGCTAATTGTATTTAATAGACAGAAGGGGAAAGGTTAAAAATGTTTCTTTTCTGCTGCAGTAGTGGCACAGGCCTTTAATCCCAGCACTCAGGAGGCAGAGGCAGTGAGTTCAGGGCCAGCCTGGTCTACGTAATGAGTTCCAGGACAGCTGGGGATACATAGAGAAACCCTGTCTCAAAAAACAAACAAAGAAACCAAGACATGTTTCCTTTGAGTGTTGAGCAAAGAGAAATGTCAACGTTAAGGAATTTGCTCAGGATCTCACAGCTGGTTTTGAAGGTTAGGGGTCCAGGCTGTCCCCAGTACTCCAAGGTGGGCAGACATTCTTCAAGTTCTAGTAGGCTAATTAACAGTCCGTCTGCTTTACAGTGTCTTGTGGGCTGTGAGCAATCGGCTGCTTTTCAATTTCAATTTGGTTATCAAATGTTCTTAAGAGCCTGTTGAGGACCATCCCAGTTATACTAAAGTAGAAGATGAGATGATTGAACAGTTTGGGTGGGAAGCAGAGAAGCAAACCTGCCCCACCAGACTCCAAGGCCCCGGAAGCTGAGGGTCATTGTTGGCTTTCCTGGGTCAGTTTGTTGCAGGAATCCTAAGCAACAAGTTTCCATGGTGCACACAAACTAACACTCCAGCCAGCTAAGGTGGCCTGCAGCACAGAGCGCCTAGGAAAAACAGTAAGTGTTTTAATCTTAGTTCTTTTTTTTTTAATTAGACAAATCATACTTAACTCAAGCAGGTACTACGTTTTTAAGCCAAGGCACATTTACCTGAAGGATTGGAGTTCAGATATACTTGATCAAATTCATGAGGATTCATGCAAAGGGAAGTCTGCTGAATTTCAGTAGTTATAGATAGGTTAGTGAATTCGGGTCAAGTCACATGCCGTAAAACTGGGTATGTTTAAAGCGTCCAATTCAGTGGGTTTTAGAATTTTAGAGTTAGGAAACCATTGCTACCACAGTCTGATTTTCAAGGAGTTCAACAGCCCCGAATGAAGCCCTGTACTTTGCCAGCACTCAGCGCTCACACCTACCCCCAACTGGCCCTAGACAACTATTGGTCTACATTTGACTCCAGAGATTTGCCGGCTCTGTGCCTCTGTCATGCACATGGAAACATGTAATACCTGGTGTTCTCTGTCTGACTGTTCACATAGCATGTTTCATGATTCGTCCATAAAACATCTATCGCTCTTCATTCACTTAGTATATGTGTGAATATGTGTGTGGCAGAACGAGGCCAACCCTCTGTCTTGTTCCTCCGGAGCCACACACCTTGTTTTTTGAGACAAGGTCTCTCATTGGCCTGTAGCTCACCAGGTAGGTTAGCCTGGCTGGTCGGTGAGCCAGCCACACAGATCTGCCTGTCTCTCCCTCCCCAGGTAGAACTAGAAGTGTGCTCCCACAGGGACGGAGGGTGGACATGGAAGGTCTGGGAAATGAGTGGGGTTGGGATACATGATGGGAAATCCCCAAAGAACCAATTAAAAAAAAAGAATGAAGTATGTTCCCCTGCCATGTATACTGGGGATTGAACTGGGATCTTCACACTTGCACTGCAAAGACTACCAACTGAGCTGTCTCTCCACCCTACTTCATTTCTGTTGTCAAATAATATTCTACTATCTGGATATTATATTTTTGTTTTGTAATCTGTTGGCTAATATCTAGGATATTTTCACTTTTGCCCATTATGATTCTCCATGAACATTCATGTTCAATTTTTTTTGTTTGTTTGTTTTGTTTTCGGAGACAGGGTTTCTCTGTGTAACAGCCCTGGCTGTCCTGGAACTCCCTCTGCAGATCAGGCTGGCCTCGAACTCACAGAGATCTGCCTGCCTCTGCCTCTCGAGCGTGCACCACCACCACCCGGCCTCATGTCCAAATTTTTATAGCTATAATTTTCCTTGCTTTTGATGTTCTATGTAACAACTCACTATGAAGGCACAGCAATCCAGAATGTGGAAATACTAGCACAAAAGAGAATAGGATAGCAAGTCTAGAAATAAAGCTGTTAGGGCCCTGGAGAGGTCCCACAAAAGACCATCATCCACATATGCAATCAACAAGAGCATTTATATCTCTAGAAAGCTTCCAGCATGCTGGGCCCGGCCATTCCACACAAAGGCAAAATGGTGACGACCCTGAAAGAGATGTGTGAACTCCTTTTAAGCAGAGCTGAAGGGGAGTTCCTATGGAAGTTAGGTCATTTTAGATATAATTGGCTTAAGCAAGTGGAAATCATGTTAGAACATTCTAATTGGCTAGGGCTAGTTAGAGGCTGGTCATGACTACAGTTTTCCATTTTGGGGCGGGCCTGGACAAGTCCCAGGCCTTATTTTGTTATTACCTTGAGCTTGCTGACTATGGGGACTGGCTCAGATGTCCAGGCTTGCTGCCCCCTATCTCCCTTGTCCCTGTTGTCAGGGGCACCAATGACCAATTGCCCTTTGTTCGTGGCTTCTTCAGAAACTGTCTTTCCAGTTTCAAGAGCAGGGACCGAGGCCTAGTTTTTATCTGAGTTATTAGGGCAGGCTGTCACGGTATTTGCCTGGCCCTCTCAAAAGCTCATGTTTATCATTTTCCACAGTTGTTTATACATGGGTATATAAAATGTACAGATAAATGAAATATGTTCACAATTGATCACACATATAAATGCAAGACTGAAAATGTCAAGGCAGAACGAGGAAAATTGCCTATGGCCGTCTAGTTCTTTCAGTACCATTTGCTAAAAGCCTCCTCCTTCCCCACTGAACTGCCTGTCTTGAGTCCTGAAGTCAGGAAGTCAGGGTCTCTCACCCTATCTCTTTTGAGATGGTTTTGCCTGTTCTAATGTTGATGGGTTTCTGTTTGCTTGTTTCTTGTGTTTCTTCTTCTTCTTTTTGCACTTCTATATGGTTTTTCTGCGGGCTGGGGCATTCGCTCTTCAATTGTCTGGAAATAAAATATTGCTGCCCATTCAAACTTCTGGCTTCCTCATCCACATGTTGTGCAAGCTCTTTGGTGTGGCCTCAGATGTGGAGCAGATGGGGATGGTTAAAGCCTAGAGGCTTGTGTAGAAGTCAAGTGCAAGGGCTTTTGCACACTGGCTATAAAAATGGTTTTCTGGCCGGGCGTTGGTGGCGCATGCCTTTAATCCCAGCACTCGGGAGGCAGAGGCAGGCGGATCTCTGTGAGTTCGAGGCCAGCCTGGGCTACCAAGTGAGCTCCAGGAAAGGTGCAAAGCTGCACAGAGAAACCCTGTATCGAAAAAAAAACAAAAAACAAAAAACAAAAAAACAAAAAAAAAAAACAAAACAGGTTTTCTGCTTAGTAACACCTGAAGATGAGATCTATGAACGTTTGTTTATTGTTGATCAAATCCTCTAGGGTAAGGGTTGTCTGTTAAATATTTAGTTTTAAATTTGAGTTTATGTTGTATGTGTGCATGTGTATGTATCTGTGCACACACATGTGGAAGCATAGGAAGCGTACATCAACTCTGGGTGTCTTCTTCAGCTGTTCTCCACAGAATTCTTTGGAGACCGGACCTCTCACTGAACTTCTAGTCATTTATTCTGCTAAATTGGCTGGCCAGTGACCTCCAGAGATCTGCCCAACTCCAGTCCCCCAGCTTTGAGATCACAGTCACCAGTTGCGGCAGGCTTCCTTTGACATGAGTTCTGGGGATCTGAACTCAGGCCCTCCTGCTTGTGGAGCAAGTACTTCACCAACTGAGCCACCTCCCCAGTGAGTCACATTTGAAAAGTGAGATGCAAGGGCTCGGGAAAGACTCTGCAGGTGCAGGTAAGATGCTTGATGTATAAGCGGAGGACCAGAGTTTGAATCTTGACACCCGTGTAAGCGCTAGGTGTGAGTCTAGTGGCCCATCCCAGCTCTCAGGAGGCAGAGACGGGAGATGCCAGGGAAAGCTGGCCAGGTAGCTGAATCAGTGAGCTATGGCTTCAAGGGAAACATGTTTCCTCAATATATAAGGTGGAAGAAGACGTTCAACCTCTGGCCTCCACATGTACTCTCATACACATGCATGCACACCCTCACCACATATGTATCTACCCACATGCAAGCATGCATCCCCATACATGCCAAAAAAGGTGAAATGCTGTGTATACCGTCTTCTCTGTTACTCCACGAAGCACATGCAGAACACCTTTCTCTTGCCACACACTTAACCTTTGTCTTGCATAACTGGAGACTCTGATCTGCTTGGGTCAAGGTCAAGGGTCTTTGTTCCCAACATTCCACTGGTGATACTATGTATCCCCTCTAATGAGAGCCACCATCCCCTTCTTGCTGTGTCCCGCAAGTCTCCAATCTTGCTCCCTGCTGTCTATTCAGAGAGAAGCTGCTATCCAGTCTGGTGAGTGGTTAAGCCTGCTGTGGGAGCTCATTACAATTGCAGAATTTAAGGCCTTATCTGCTACCTACCGAGCCAGAAACACAAACAATTTCCCTAAGTGATCTGTGCAGACAGAGGTTGGCAATCTGTGACCTCTAGGCCAAATCCCATTCCTGTTTTGAAGGCTTGTAGTCATCTAAGATACCCAGCCTTCCTAGGTTGGCTTGAGGAGACTTGCAGGGTGAGCCTTCACATCGCCACCCTCGCTGACCTTTTCACCCCAGTCACCTGTTTGCCCAGCCCCCCCTATGGTTTGGCCCCCCCCCCCCCCTTCAGGTCCTTCTGATCACAGTGTTGAAAGATCCTAAATGTTGGCTAGGGGCACAGGAAAGAAACCAGTGATTGGCCACTCCATGACTCGGGGCTAAGAGGGAGAAACATTCAGAAGCATCTCGGAGAGAGAGTCCAGAGCAGAGAGAAAAAGAAGCAGGCTGGGCATGGCCCGGGCTCGGGAAACAGGGATGGCAGAGAGTAGCAAGTGAGAAACTAGCAAGAGGAGCAGGGTAGGGTGAAAAACCTTGTGTTATAAAGAGAGCATGGTGCAGCGTGTGTGTGTGTGTGTGTGTGTGTGTGTGTGTGTGTGTGTGTCTGTGTAGGGGGTTGTGAGTGCTTGCATGTGTGTCTGTGTCTGGAACAGCCTTGGGAGAGAGGTAAGAAAGGCAAGGGAACTAGCTGGGCTTTGAGATGTATAAGAAGCTCGAGTGAGTAGGGGCTTAAGGAGCCTGAAGGCCACCATGGGCTTCCATATGCAACCACACGTACATGTTAATGGAGAGCCATAAGTCCCTTCTACCTGAGGCAAGGGAGATGACTCCTTTTGGCAGATGGGAACCAGTTTCTCAAGTCCCTGAGGAATGCTGGCTTTTATCCAAACACCAGAAATTCTTCTATAGTCCAGGGTGAGCTGAGCCTAGACTCGATTTTGGACCAAATCAGTGGACTGGCCCTTTTGGGGAAAAACAGGGTAGTACCCGTTGGACCTGACACTAAACTCTGGCACAGTCTTAAAGGTCTTAGATGGAGTTTAAGAGGATGCCAAGTTGGATTGATGATGGGTGATTTTTAGAGGATTATTATTGCCATGGAAGACAGACAGGTAGTAAAAACATGGCTGTAGTCTGAGATCGGGCCCCAGCAGGAGTCAGACAGCATGGCAAGGTCTCTGAAGAAGAATCAGAGCCCGTGAGGCAGAAGGAGGGGCCTTTTCTTACACTGTTCTGAGGATGGAGGAGGTTTCACAGCACAAGCCAGTAGCTGGGCTCTCTTAGTCATAGGCAGGAGGCAAAGAAGGGCTGAGGAGCAGGATGTGTGTCCACTTTTGACGTAAACTTACTGACCCAGATGAGAAATCCAGGCATCTGAAACTATGTTAGCTAGGGACTCACAGACACAAGTGTCTCTGTAGGAAGCCTGGAGGTATCTGTGAAAGGTGCATCTGAAAAGTCTTGTGGCCTGAGCAGCAACAGCTGGATTTTAACATTACATCCTTACATAGCCCATCAATGGTCCGAGTGCAGGTAGTTCAACACTGGCTAGCTGTTGAGGTTGCCAACCCAGGGAGGAATGAGGTCTCTGGAGGATTTTCAGCCCTGGGGCTGAAAGGCGCCTGACCTTCTCACTGACCAGCTGCTCCCTCCTCACGCCTGTCTTCTTTGTCCTGAGAATGCCTACAGCTGGTGCGTGCTGGATACCAAGTAGACGGCACAGTCACCCGAGGCACATAGAAAAAATGGTGGAACAGGAATTCCCATTGTTATAGAAGCAGCTTTTAAGTTCCTATGAAATAGCCTTTGCTTGGTGCCTCCCATGTAAAAGTGATTTGCTGTCTGATCCTTTGTAGAAAAAGATTGTTGAGCCCTGGTCTACACATTGATGTCAGAAGCTCTTACCCTGTGCAGTGTGAGCTCCTAGTCCCAGGATCCAACCTAGAGCTCTGACAGGACAGCTCTGTTTACTTCCCAGTCTTAGTGACTGGCTCTTTTTCCTGTCCCCTGACACTACATTTGAATTATATTTACTTCTCTGATCCTCGGGCTCTAGGGTTGTTCTCACATTCGATTATGCATCAGATGCCACGCCAGGATCATTGGTCCCTGTCCCAGAGTTTCAGGTTCAGTAGGTAGATATCAAGCCCAATAATTTGCATTTCTAACAAACTCTAGAGCTGCTCACGATGACAGTTTGGAAGGTAGACTCTGGTTCTCCAGTTCTCAGCTTGAATCTTGAGATCTAGGGCATCCCTAGTGGGTACAAGTTCAAGCAACTGCCCACTCCAGTTTCCTGCCTCTAATCCTCATGTGTTCTTCGGTAAGAAGATCAGGGCGGGAACTTAAGGCAGGACCCTGGAGATAGGAACTGAAGCAAAGATCGTAGAGGAATGTTTATTGGCGTGCTTGCTTGCTTTCTTATGCAACCCAAGACCACCTGTCCAGGGGTGGCATTGCCCACAGTGGACTGAGCCCTCCCACATCTGAGGGCAAATTTGATGAAGGCAAATTCCTCAGTTGAGGTTCCTTCCCTGTATGTCAAGTTGACAAGAATGGTATATTTAGAAACGTGTTAGTTTCATGAATTAAATTTCTCATAGAGTTAAAGAAAGCTAACAGCACAATAAGAAATAATTTTGTGAAAAGTAATCACGTTTTCCACAACAACAAAAACATGTGAAGAATGATGTTGGCTTGCTCTCTGTTCCCAGAATCCCTTTAACAGCTGACGTAACTGGGGTCAGCTGGATCTTTATAGCAGCTTTGGCATTCACTGTAATGTTTTGATGGATGCATATAAAGAAATGGTGATTTCAGACATTTGTAAAGTTGGACAGGGAAAAGTAATTGTAGCCTTTTTGGATAATCATGGGTTTTCTTCTCTGGATCTACATCAGAACCTCACAAGTGGTGATGTCTCAAAGATTTAGTGCCATGTAGCATCTGAAATGATGTCCATGTGCCTGCCATACTCCATTAGAACCCACTGGCCTACCTCCAATGGCTCTCTTCACCTGTGCTCCGTCTTACAACACCCTGTGCTTGTCATATGGAGAGACAGGTCCATGGGTGATGGAGATTCCCTCATGTTGGCACATTTCATTGTACAATCACATTTGTTAAGCCGTATACTCAGGGGTAAACGATTCAATAAATGCACTCCAAATTGTACCTGAATTGTAACATGCTCCCAAGAGGCGGTGCTCTCCTGTAAGTGTGGTGCATAGCAGTTTGCTGACGGCATCTTTTTTTGTGTGTCCAGCCATCAGCAGTTTTCTCTACCATTGCCTTTAAACCACAGGGTAAGTGACAACAGAGTGAACTAGGCTGGTGATATTTTAATCCGACAATGAAAACAGTTTCCACTTCCTAAGTCCCCTAAACTGAAAATCAGGGATGCTTAAGGGTTTGTAGATTACAGTATGCACACTGGTGATCCATGGCACAGTATTTTGTGTACGTGCGCATGTGCATGCATATGAGTGTGTGGGAGGAGAGCTGTGTGTGTGGAGGTGTACATGTGTGTGTAGAGTTTAGAGAACAACTTTGGGTGCTGGTTCTCATAGTCTCCCATCTTTTGTTTGAGATAGGGTCTCTCACTGGCCTGGAACATCATCAAGCAGGTCAGACCGCCTGGCAAGGGAGCCTCAGGGATCACCCATTTCGATTTCCCATGCTGGGATTACAACCATGAGCCACCATGCCCAGCTTTGTATGGGGGTTCTGGGTTTCTGAACTTAGGTCTTCATGCTTGAGAAAAAACCATGTTACTGACAGTGCCATTTCCCCAGACACCTCGTGGCATACATTAATATCAATTTTTAGCTGTTTTAGTTGTGTGTTAGCAAGCTATACTCCTCATGTGGTGTGGCAATAGCTTTTAATTTCCATGGATCCCTTATGCCAGATCCAGTCATCCAGTCCAAACTGTTCATGCAGATTGTCACTGTCCCCCCAGCATCTCTGGATGCTTCTACACTAGAAAGACAAGATGCAGAACTCTAAAACCAACTCAAGGTAGCATAAAACTAACAGAACCCTGAAGTAGGAGCAGAAAAGTCACAGATGGGTGGAGGGGACACTGTAAAGTGCCAGTCTATTACTTTAGAGATAATTCTGGGTACAGTGGAGGCCATCAGTAGTTTGGGGGTTGCAGAATGGTGAAAGCTATCCACAGTTGCTGAGAGTTAGGCACCCACACAGCAGAAAACACACACACACACACACACACACACACACACACATGCACACGCACACGCACACGCACACGCACACGCACACACCACACACACACAAAGTTTCGATGCAAATCCACAAGACAGGAAAGCAAGTCACTGATGCAGAAACCTAGGGAGCCCTTGCTAGGGGTGAAGGATTGTATGGAATTTCCTAAATGGCCCATATCTCGGGCAGATTCTGTCATGGAACTGTCGAAATTATCAGATATGACGAAGCTCCACCAGGCTGTGGCAGCAGGGGACTGCAATTCAGTGAAGAAGATTCTGAAGAAAGGTCTCTGTGACCCAAACTACAAGGACGTGGACTGGAATGACAGGACGCCACTCCACTGGGCTGCAATCAGAGGTGAGCAGACAATGGCTCCGTAGACCCATTCTTCCTGGCCCCCCTTACGAGGGCGTCAGTCTGTGTCAGAGTGGGATGGACATTTCGTTAATGCTACATGGACCATTTCACCTGGCATTGACCCTTACTAGTGACAGCCCCTGGGCCGTGTTATTTAACGTTTTGGGCACTCATTCTTCTACACAATGGGTGCAGTGATGCTGTACTAGAGTTCTTTGATGGGGAGTTAGAGAACAACGATGAGGCTCTAAACAATGCTCTCAATTAGTCCTCTGTCGTCATGACTTCATGCATGGAGCATCATGAAGATGAATCCCCGGCCCCTCCCAGCACATCCCAGTGATGCGACCGGAAGTTAGTGACAAAACTCAGTCAAAGTCTCTGGAAATTGGCTCTGCATAGATGGCTCAGCAGTTAGGAACGCTCACTGCTCATGTAAGGACCAAGTTTTTGTCCCAGCACCCACACTCACCTCTAACTCCAGCTGCAGGAGAACCAACACCTTCTGCCTGTGGGGCACCTAAAGACACGTGCGTGTATGGGCATGACATGAGCACATGTGCACACAAACACACACTGAAAGGACCAAGCAGACGCCATAACAGGCTGCTCAGTCTTCTCTCAGAGATCAGGCCTCAGTTTCAGTTTCCTGAGATTTAAGCAAGTCGTTTCTGGGAGGGCCATGAACAAAAGACATAGTCCTTACACTAGCTCCCTTTCTGCACGTACTCTGACTGCTCAAAGTTCAGCCAGTTGTTTACTGTCTGGGACCCCTCACCAACTTAGAGTTATGTGCGTGAGTCAAGGACAGAGCCTGGGCCACTGAGTCAGCCCCCCACAGTTAGCCTCTGTGTTTTTAATCTTTCTCTATTCCTATATACCTTTCTTTACTTCTTACTCCATGGCTTGCTGTGTAGCTGGGTAGCTAGCTCCTAGTGTCTTCTCTCCTTTTTTTATTCCTTGATCCCCTTCCCAGATTTCTCCCTCTATATAGGCTCTCTGCCTGCAAGCCCCACCTATCCTTTCTCCTGCCTTGCTATTGACCGGTCAGCTCTTTATTAGCCCATCAGGTGTTTTAGACAGGCCAAGCAACACAGCTTCACAAAGTTAAACAAATGCAACATAAAAGAAAGCAACATATCTTTGCATCATTAAAAAATGTTCCACAGCATGAACAAATGTAACACATCCTAAAATAATATTCCATAACACTGTCTGGCAAGGGTTCCATCTCACAGAGTGGGCTTTAAGTTGAATCAGGTATGGGTTGGTGACTCCCATAAGCTTTGTGCCACCATTGCCTTAGCATATCTTTCAGATAGGACACCATTGTAGATACAGGGTTTGTGGCTGGCTTGGTGTTCATGTGTCTCTTTTGAGAGCATAAAGAGTACCTTACTGTACCAAAGATGCTGGAACATAGGGTGAAGGCTCTGTGTAGGCACTGGCTCAACATTTCTATCATTGATGAGTTGTATAGGTGTTGTCTTTAGCAATGGGGCCTTGCCGGCAGTTTGTGGAGAACAACCTACAGTCTTGGTAACAGCTGGAGTTGTTTGGGGATTCCTGTAGGGCCCCTTTGACCAACAACTCAATTAGATTAACCCAATAACCAACTGGTACTGGAAGCTTTGTTTGGTGACAAGAGATGGCCAATTGGAATGATGACACACACCCCTCCATTATTTGGCAATTTCATTTAGATCACCTTCATAGATGTATATATTTTAGAAAGCTTCTACTATATTAGGTTTCCATATGTGATAGTTTAAATGAAAATGGCCCCATACGCTCATGGGAGTGACATTCTTAGTAGTTGTGGCCTTGCTGGAATAGGTATAGTTTTGTTGGAGGAAGTACATTACTGAGAGTGGGCTTTAAGGTCTCAGAAGCTCAAGCCAGGTCTAGTAGCTCAGTCATTGCCTGCTGCCTGCTGATCCAATCCAGATGTGGAGCTCTCAGCTACCTCTCCAGCACCATGTCTGTCTGTATGCTGCTACATTTCCCACTATGACAACAATGGATTAAACCTGTGAACTGTAAGCCAGTCTCAATTAAATGTTTTCCTTTAGAAGAGTCGCTGTGGTCATGGTGTCTCTTCACAGCAACTAAGACCATACTAAGACACCATACTACCCCTTAAATGTCCCTTAATTTCCGCTGTCTCTCTCTGTATTCCTCCCACAACCCCCTCCCCACTTGATCCTTCCATTCTAGCCTCCCACATCCATCCATAACTGTCTATTCTATTTACCTTTCCTAAGGAAATCTATATGTTCCCTCTTGTCCCTTACTCTACATCTAACCTCTGTGGTTCTATAGATTGTAGCTCAGTTATCATTAACTTCATAGCTGATGCCCACATATAAGCAAATACCTGCCATATTCATCTTTGTGAGTCTGGATGACCTCACTCAAGACGATTTTATTTTAGTTCTATCCATTTCCCTGAAAATTTCATCATGCCATTTTTTTAACAGCTGAGTAATATTCCATTGTGTAAATGGACCCCCTTTCCTTTGTCTGTTCTTCTGTTGAGGGACATCTAGGTTGTTTCACATTTTTGGCTATTTATGGATGGAGCAGAGCATTCAAGACCTGTTTGGGGTACAGAATAAGTTCAAGGCCAGTCTTGGCAACTTAACTAGACTCGCTCTCAAAATGAAAAGTAAGAAGAGTTCTAAAGACTGTAACTCAGAGGTAGAGAACTTGCATAGGACATGTAGGGCCCTCGCTTCAATCCCAAGTTCTACAAAATAAATAATTAAAATAAACAAGCAAGGAATATAGTGAAGCTGCAGAAGCAGCGAGGCTTGCCAGTGTGTAGATGGGAAGTACTTGAGTCAGGCCAGGGGCAGTACACAGAAAGGAGGACTGTTCTAGAAAGAACACAGGAAGTTCTTGGAGGGTTCAGGTTTCCATGGAAGGAGGATGGGGAACTGCCTCCCAGGAAGAAGAATGCTGATAACAAAGCAGAGGTACCCCAGAGGCCAGTTTTCTCCTACATCTGTTCTGTCTAGGCTGCCTGTGGCCTCAGGCCCCTGAGGACATTTGTATCTTAAATCCATGTTTTTTTTCTCTGTGGTATATCTAAGGGCAAATGAAAGTGGTACATCTCCTGATACAATATGGAGCCAGACCCTGCTTGGTGACTGATGTGGGCTGGACCGCAGCTCACTTTGCAGCTGAGTCAGGCCATCTGAATGTACTCAAAACTCTCCACGCACTGCACGCTGCCATTGATGCTGCTGACTTCTTTGGAGATACACCCAAGAGGATTGCACAGATCTATGGGCAGAAAGCCTGTGTGGACTTCCTGGAGAAGTAAGTACTGTGTTTTCCCAGCGATAGAAAGGAGCCTGTAATGGAGTTTTTGTCCATTGACCAATCTCAGGTAAATGAAAACAGAACAAAAAGATCTAACCCAGTGGATCTCAGCCTTCCTAATGCTTGGACCCTTTACAACAGTTTCTCATGTTGTGGTGACCCCCAACCATAAAATTATTTCATTGTTACTTTATAACTGTAATTTTGCTGCTATTATGAACCATAATATAAATATCTGACATGCAGGATATCTGATATGTGACCCCAAGAGAGTCATGACCTACAGGTTGGGAACCCCTGAACCAATTGACTGGTATCATATTTTTTTTTAATGATTATTTACTTTTATTTTGTGTGTATGAGGTTTTTGCCTGTATGTATGTATGTGCCAAAAGAAGGTGCCAGATCCCCTGGAACTGGAGCTACCAACTGCTGTAAGCAGCCATGTGGGCTAGGAAGAGAAGGTCCTCTGCATCGCTCTGTATAAATGAAACACTGATTGGCCAGTAGCCAGGCAGGAAGTATAGGCGAAACAAACAGAAAAGAGAATTCGGGGAAGTGGAAGGCTGAGTGAGGCAGAGAGACGCTGCCAGCTGCCGTGATGAGAAGCAACATGTTAAGATTTCTGTAAGCCACAAGCCACGTGGCAACTTATAGATTAATAGAAATGGGTTAATTTAAGATATAAGAACAGTTAACAAGAAGTCTGCCACGGCCATACAATTTATAAGTAATATAAGTCTTTGTGTGTTTACTTGGTTGGGTCTGAGCGGCTGTGGTACTGGCAGGTGAGAGAGATTTGTCCTGACTGTGGGCCAGGCAGGAAAACTCTAGCTACAGTTCTTATCAGAATGAGCCATCTTTCTAGCCTCTATAATAATTTTTAACTTATTTTAATATTTTTTATTAGAATGACAACTTGAGGGTGAAAAGTACATTGATCTTTTGCTCTAGATCCTACAAAAATTATCTCTAATAAGAGCTGGACACTAAGTTTGGGGATGGGACACAACCTAAGCCTCATGGCCACCCTTGGGCTTCTGAAAGGTACTCGAGTTAGCTGTATGACTCTGTAGGAGCTAAACCAGCCTCCTGACCCTCAGTTTCCTCACACTTGCAGTGCAGGAGGGGCTGTGGAGACGGTTCAGTCAGTGAGGTGCTCGCCACATGAACAAGAGGCCCTGAGTTTGGAACCTCAGAACCCGTGTAAAACTAGTCACGGTGGCCATATCGGTAGCTCCAGTTTGAGAGTTCAGACACCGAAGGATCCCAGGACAGCCAGTCTGGACAGATCTGTAAGCTTTAAATCCAGTGAGAAATCCTGTCCCAAAATGTGAGGAGATGATACACTACATTGACCTCTGACCTCCTTATGCACACACACACAAACACATACATATAATGCCCCCCCATACCCCATGAGGCAAATGAATTAGACTTCTGTTTTTTAAGAGCCGTCTACATTCATGGATGACTCCCCTAACACAACTAGAACTTGTCAAATATTCATTCATTTATTTACTAAGTTAAGCAGTTGGATATAATTAAGTACTAATTCTGTTCTTTGCAGTTATAGCCTTGAGAGGCATGGAAATAAGATATATGAATCTATACTTTGGGTCAACAAGTGATTCATACAAGGAAAAGTTGAATAGCCTGGTCTGGGAAGGAAGATGAGATAGAAAACCTAGAAGAAATGCCAGTTTATGGTAGAGAACAGTGACCATGGGCTGTCTCCTATGAGCTTCAAATACAGTTATGGTCCAAATGTTAAATTAGGCCAGGATGGTGGCTTAGGCCTAAAATAGCAGCTGCTCAGGAGGCTGAGCCAGGGAAATTGTAAATGCAAGGCCTGCTTGGGCTATAGAGTGAGTTCAAGGTCAGTTTGGGCAAATTAGTCTAAAAAAAAAAGTAAAATAAGATCTGGGGAATGTAGCTTAGTAGTGGAGTGCCCCCTTAGCCCCTGTGAGGCCCCTGGGTTCAATCCCTGACACTGCCATCCCCCTAAAAGTAAAACTAGTAAAACTGTTGCCTGGGCTGAGATTGGCAATCCATAGAAGTACCTCAAGAGACCCTACCTTGGAAATAGTGTCACCATTTAAAAATATCACAGATCACAAATGGGGAGCTGGAAAGAGGCAAGCTATGAGTGCTGTTCACAAACTCTTTTCCCCAGTTCTAGGTGTCACACTCAGGACCTCTGTGTGCCGTGGCCCTGAGCACCAGCAGGCATCCCTCATTGAGTTTCCTACAGATCTAACACCCTGCTATGTGACATGGCTCCCTTCATCTTATTACTTCTCAGGTCCCCACACAGGTATCTGAATCTGAAACTCCTGTCGTTCAACATTTTTCTTTCCCAACCTATCACCTGTGTGCGGGACTCACTAACTTCCCTGCCATCTGGATACCGTGGTATGGTATCCCATATCTTCCTTGCCTCTATTCATAACTTTTAGACCCTTTGTTATCTATACCTTATGAACTAGCATCCCCAGCCATGGATGGATCTCTTGTATAAAGTGGGTTTCAGCACCAGGTCTATAAAGTGAGGACATGACCGCTTCAAGGGATGGTTGAAGAGAAGGTTTTTATTGTAGATATGAGGGAGAGCACAGCCAGAGGCATTCCAGCGCAAAGTAGTAGACTAAACATGGCCAGTAGAATGGACTGGGCCATGAGAGGAAAGCCAGAGAGGAACAGAGACAGTTGTAGCTGGAAGATTTCCTGGTCCTGCCCAGCTCCCGCATCCCACGGTCGCTCAGACCCAAATGAACACACAGAGGCTTATATTAATTACGAACTCTATGGCATAATAGCTCAGGCATCTCACTAGCTAGCTTTTACATCTTAAATTAACCCATTTCTGTAAATCTATACTTTGCCATGTGGCTCGTGGCTTACTGGCATCTTTACATCTTACTTCTCATGGCGGTGGCTGGCAACATCTCCTCTGTTCTCCCTTTCTCCTTCCTCCTCTCTAGTCAGAATATCCCGCCTTAATCTTATTCTGCCTCACCGTTGGCCAAACAGCTTTATTTATCAACCAGTCAGAGCAATACATATTCACAGCCTACAGAGCGACATCACCCATCAGAGACAGTAAAGAGGAGAGAGAGCCAAGAGGACCAGCAGCCAAGAGTGAGCCGAGAGATAGCATGGCTGAAATGGCAGGGCTGGTGGGAACGAGAAGCTGGGGGAAAGGATGCCCGTGAGCTGGAGAAGTTTAGGGTTGGGGGTGGGGTGAGAAGAGCTGAGAAGCTCCAGGATGCCAGCATGGACTTTGTAACAGGTATTTGTAATGTTGAGAGAGCCTGGAAGCCAGCATGCTCTTTGGTATGCTAATGGGCACCATAGTTAGCCATTTGTCTGGGTTTCTGTTGGACTTGACATTTCTACACTCTCCACTCCATTTCTGGGCTAAAGAAAGGCCCAGAAATAAGTAGATGAATATTGGCAGGGAACTACAGATGTCTACTTCTATATAAGCCCACCTCAACTGTTTCTCAGAGGACACACTTTCTACCTGAATTCATGAAGGAACACACTTTTCAAAGGCTGCCCCGCACCGTACTTCCAGGTCTTACAAATCCCCACATCAGTTTACCTCGCCTTCCCATCCTTTCTGTGTCATGGTGTTCCTCCATCTGGAACAGTGGTCCTCAACCTTCCTAACACTGCAGCCTTTTAACATAGTTCCTCTTGTTGTGGTGATTCCCCAACCATAAAATTCTTTTTGTTGCTACTTCATAACTGTAATTTTGCTACTGTTATAAATTGGAATGTAACTACCTGTTTTCTGATGGTCTTAGGCAACTCCTGTGAAAGGGTTGTTCAGCCCCTCAAGGGGTCACAAGCCACAGGTTGAGAACCACTGATCTAGACTCTTCATATCTTCTATAAGAAAGCAACCCCTGATATCCTCTGTTTAGTCTCCACTTCCTCTTGTATTGCTAGTTATTTCTACCCCGCCCCCCTTTATAGTCTGTGAACAGGTTCATGTAGATCTTACTAAACAAATGAACAGAGCCAGAGGTCCCTCTGGCTGCTTTCTCTTCTCCCCTAGGCTCCTAAGCTACAGTTGATCTACAGAGCTGGTTCTCCTTCCTCATCTCTCGCTCACCTTTTGGAAGTCTTCCCCATTGTTGCACTGACACATTTCTCATAGGAATAATCATAAACTCCCTGTTGCTAACACAATGCTCCCTTCGCCACTCATAGTTAATCCTCTTGCATTTTCCTTCCTCCTCCTCCCTCTTTTCACCCTCTTCTTCCTCCCTTTTTCTCTTTCCCTCATCCCTTTCTCCCTCTCTCCCTTTTTTCCTTCATTTTATTTTTTATTTTATTTTTATTATTATTATTTTTTTGGTCAAAGCCTCACTGTACAACCCAGCTTTGCCTCTCTTTCCCAAGAGTGAGGATTACAGCCTGGTACCATCAGTATTTTCCCCTGTGTATCTTTCAAATGCTAGAATTCCTCAGAGTCTTGTCCTTGGCTTTTTCTGGATTTTTCTGAGTAACCTTAGCCTCTCCTTAGTGACCGGATGCACATGACATTTGGCCCAGTTATCTAAAATGGAGTGGGCACCACCAGGGAAATCAGGCAGACAAAAATAAATGTCAGCTGCATCACATGTGAATCACATCTACCTACCATTTCCCACCAGAAACTTACTTCCTTTCTGCTGCTAGAGGAGTCAGAGGAAAGAATTCTGGATGTGGGTGTAATTAGTCTGGTCCTGCAAATAGAGTGAAGACCTGGCCAAGGGAGGAGAGAGAAAACCTGTTGATCTGGGTGTTGGAAATGTGCATCAGTGCAGTGTGCATGAGAAGAGGTGGAGGGTGTATGGAGGGCTGAATGCCCTGGCTGACTGGGTGATCACAGCCAGGAGCCTTGCAAGCTAAAGTGGGTGGGCGGGGGACCCTAGTTAGTTGGGCAAGAAGCAAATGCTGAACTCATCATTGGATTGATGAGCTGAAACAGACTGGCTAGCAAAGTCACTCACACAATAGAGGATGTGGCAATTGGGTTTCCTGTAGTGGGATTAGAGGCTTTATGACTCTAGACAAGACCACTGAGTTTTTTCACAGTTCACATTGTGAGGATGTGCACTCTTAGGCTATTTTTACTTAATTTACCTATACACACAATGTATGCAATTGGCATTTTCTTCTTGCACTTCCAATTTACTTAATTGATTGGTTGATTGAGACAGGATTTCACCTGTAGCCCAGGCTGGCCTGGAGCAGCAGAGGCTAGCCTTGAACTTGCAGCAATCCTCCTGCCTCATTTCCTGGGTGTTGGTATTGCATACGTGGCAGGCTATACTTTAAATTTTTAAACAACGAACATGTGTTCCTTTTATAGTCAGGAAAATAGAATTAAAAGAAACAGCCAGGCGGTGGTGGCACATGCCTTTAATCCCAGCACTTGGGAGGCAGAGGCAGGCGGATCTCTGTGAGTTCGTGGCCAGCCTGGGCTACCAAGTGAGTTCCAGGAAAGGCGCAAAGCTACACAGAGAAACCCTGTCTCGAAAAACAAAAACAAACAAACAAAAAAAAAGAGTTAAAAGGAACAGCTTCCCAATCACATGAAGACTGTTCTGGAAATGTGGGCGCTTTAACAATAAGCAGGCCCTCCTTCTAGCAGTCTTTGAAGATTAATCACATCCAGGCCTCTTCCATCTTCAGGTAGTTCCTTTGGATCTGAGACCTTCTGAACTTTAGAAGGTTTGGAATCTAACGTGTGCACTTGGACTTGTGTGAACTTGGCCTCCTAACGTCCTAACTAGACCATGAATAATGGCCTGCGCTGTGTGTAGTGCTCGGGAAGCAAGGTCGGTGGCAGCGAGGCCAGGCTCCTTCCACCACACTCACAGACTGGTCTCTTTGTAGGGCAGAACCGGAATGCCGGGACCACCGCCAGAGAGGGCTGTTGCTTGATGAGCGGGACCCAGATTGGGACCTCAAGAAAAGGGAGCTAGAGCAGTCTCTCCCTGCCCCAGACCGAAACACCAACAAAAAGAGCAATAAGAGAATCCGAGGCTCCACCAGGCTCAGCCATTCCAAGGCCTGGAGGGTATGAGAAGGCGGAGCCCAGGACACAGACTCACTGGAGCCAGAGGGGTTGTCTGGCTTCCTGCTCTTCACGGAATTCGACTCCACCACCCTTACCCAGGCCTCCACAGAAACCCACAGCAAACCATTCGGTTGGAAAGTCTTGTCGCCATGTTCTCTATCAGAGCCTGTGTCTCTGCCAAAACCTGAGAACGTGCAGCTAAACCCAGAAGCTCGACCCGGAGGGGACATGGCCGTGGACAGGCAACAGCTGCTTGCATTTTGTTTGTAGTGACTTGCAATGCCAGCATGCCCCGCCCCTCACCCACCAACACACACACAGTTACAGAGTGTTCGCCATCAAAGCAAGGGCTCTTCCAGTGAAATTGATCAGACCGAGCAAAAAATGAAATAAAAAACAAAACAAAAACCAAGTTCCGGCTGGAGAAATGGCTCAGAGGTTAAGAGCACTGGCTGCTCTTACGGAGGACCCGGGTTCAATTCCCAGCACCCACATGGCAGCTCACAACTGTCTGTAACTCCAGTTCCAGGGCATCTGACACTCTCACACCAATGCACATAAAATAAAGTCAAATTACAAAAAAAAAAGTTCTAAAATGTCCCAATATGATTGATTCAATCTATGCATAAAATTACATTTTTTTTTTTTTTTTTTTTTTTTGTCACAAAGACTAAGCAAATGCTCTCTTGGCGTTCAGCTTTTTTTTTTTTTTCTTATGGGAGCCCACAGTACCAGCATTGACAGTTTTACCCATCATCACGTCCACCTAGGAGCAATGGTGGGCAGTGCACCCACTCAGTGAGAGAACTGGAAAGCCTGGCATGAAGGGGATCTGCCCCACCTAACCAAGCAAACGGAGAAAATGGCGAAGTGTGGGCTTGTTGGTCTAGTTTTTCAATTGTAGATTTTGTAAAAGTTAGATCAGATATTTCCAAGAAAAGTATCACATCTATTGAAGTTCTGAAGACAGTACAAGAAAAAGATAAATGCCTTGTTAGCTATTTTTAATATTGATTTGCTGAAATGCGTCAGATGTTTTAATGCTAAGTAAAGCATACTATGAAAATTAATTTTACTTCTTTCTACTTTTTATTTTATCTATTTGTTTTCAAGTATGAGAAGATTATGCAGCCAGAGAACAACTTGTGGGAGTCAGTCATCTCTCCATCATCTGGGTCCTGGGAATCAAACTCAACGGTCAGGCTTGGTGGCCAGGGCCCTTACCCACTAAGTCACCTTGCCAGCTCTGCCTTATTTTTTAAAGTTTATGTCTACTAGAATGCTTAAAAAGCCCTATGTGGCTTGCATTTAATTTCTGTTGGCACTGCTATAGAATTCAGACATCTGCAGACTCCTGTAAGAGATAATACTGGTGTATTTTATATTAATGGCCTGCTCTACAGTCTTTCAGATCAATTAATTTCTCTGCATGAATCAATAGCCTTAGCTACCTAAGATCTTTACTACACACTCTTCAATTAATTATCTGTTGATTTGGGATGGGTTTGGTTGGGATTTTCCAGTCTTAAAAAAAGAAAGCTTCAATTCTTTACAGGAAAGTGGTGTACCTATAGAAAAACTTTTCCCGTGTTTCCATCTCTGAAGAAAAATGATTCCCCCTAACCCTAGCAGCCATCAATGGGCAATGATTCCTCAGCTGGGAGTGGAGAGCCTCATGAGCCCCTCTCCCGCCAGAGATGGAACATTGACTGGCTGGATCGTGTCCCCGGCTTGTGCAGATAACCATAGTTGTTATGAATTCATGAGTTCAATGGCCATCATAGCTTACAGACAGAACTTCAACAGCTCTCCTCCCCATCCTCTGGTTCTTATATCTTTTCTGCTCCCTCTTCCATGATGTTCCCTGAGTAGTCCCCCACCTCTCACTCTGTGTGTGTGTGTGTGTGTGTGTGTGTGTGTGTATTATGTTTATGTGTATAAACATAAATATTTAGAAGGCAGTTTGACAACATGTCCATTTGGCAACACAACAGCAGCAGGTCACTCTCTAGGGCCTATGACCTGCTTAGCCATGGACTTTGGACCAGGTTTATAGTACTAGGTAAGAATTCCTTCCTTTGGAGCAAGGCTCAAATCAAATTAGAAAGCATTTGGTTATTCCCAGGCACTATTGTACCAGTGCCTCGCAGGTTAGTACTTTAGCATGTGGGGTGCACCATTGGGTAATTCCTTTGATGACTTTTCTCTCTCAGCAGCCTATACAGCACCTACTGGCTCTATTAAAGGTAGCCAGTAGGGAGAAGACTCTTAGTTCCAGTCTGGTTTCTCTACAACCCGCAAACACAGTGTGTTATGTCTTCAACAATGGGGTCTTGCTGTCTAGCTGTCCAACAATGGACAACCAAGAGCAATGACAATAGCTTGTGTTGTGGCAGGAGCCTCTGGGCCTCCCTGAACATAGGCAGTTCATAGGGAACTATTCTATGTCTGGCAATGAAACTTTCATTTAATGACCCGTGTCTTCTGGGGGAGGCATTCAGAGCACCTCTATTCAATGTTTTCTCCTTTTTGTTTTGTATAGAACCACAGTCCACGGGGATAGCCCACACACATTCAGAATGAGCCTTCCTAATTTAAGCCTCTCTGGAAACACCCTCACAGACAGGCATAAAGGTGTGTCTCCCGGGTGATTCCAAATCCCACCAAGTTGACAATGAAGAGTAACGATCAAGTAACCCTCCGAAGTGTGGGTGATAAGTGAATGTGGACCTCTGAAACTGAAGGGAAAAAAAAGAATATTTGGCTTTAAGTGTTGTGGTAGTTTGTAAATATCCACCATAGTCTCAGGCATTTGAGTATGTGGTACTCACTTAGTGGCACTATTTGGGAAGATGTGGAGGTGTGGCCTTGCTAGAGGAAGTACATCACTGAGGCACTCTGAGAATCAAAAAGCCCTCACTGTTCCCAGTGCACTCTCTCTGCTTCCTGGTCCTGCCGCCATGCCTCCACTCCTCCATTATAGACTCTACCTGGTACCATGAGCCTCAATAAACTTCCTTCTGTAAGTTCCCTTGGTTACAGTGTTTTATCACAACAATGGGAAAGTAGCTAATACTAATGATCTTATATGTAGTGATTTATTGTAACAGTCCTGGAAGACTGATTCAAAAGCCTTTCAATAGCAGCATTGACTACAGAATGTGGCAATTTCTGGTTACTCGTTGTCATGTTAGAGAGTATATTAGGAAGACTTAGCAAATACTTTCCAAATGGTGCCATTTGGGCCCTATGATTCTGGAAGGGAAGAATGAGGACTATAACCTAAACCTATTGGTTCCTGATTCACATCTACATTCAAGACAACAAGAGGACACAGTGTTTTGTGTATGTCCTCTTGTGGAATATTTGTTTACACTGTGTGAAGATGTGTCACTGTGATTGGTTTCATAAAGAGCTGAATGGCCAATAGCTAGGCAGGAGAGACTAGGTGGGACTTCTAGGCAGAGAGAGGAACTTGGGTGAATTTAGGTGCATGAGAGACGCCAGGAGACACTGAAGAAGTCGGGACACACAGTACAGAGGAGAGGTAACTGAGCCACGTAGCAGAATGTAGATTAATAAAAGCAGGTTAATTAACTTACAAGAGCTAGTTGGGGAAAAGTCTAAGCTAAGGCCAAGCTTTCATAATTAATAATAAGTTTCTGAGTCATTATTCGTGAGCTGGCAGCACAAATAAAAGTCTAATTACAATGTCCATTACTCAAGGGTCTGTTTGGGTCAACGACTGAATTATATGAAAATCTTCCTTTGGTCATGAGTCTTAGTTAGGGTTTCTATTGCTGTGAAGAGACATCATGATGATGGCGACTTATATATAAAGAAAAAATTGGGTGGCTTACAGTTCAGAGGTTTAATCCATTATCATCATGGTGGGACATGGCAGCACACAGGCAGACATGGTGCTGGAGAAGGAGCTGAGAGTCCTACATCTTGATCAGAAGGCAATAGGATGTGAACTGAACTAGGCATAGCTTGAGCATAGGAGACCTCAAAACCCACCCCCACAGTGACGCACTTCCTCCAACAAGGTCTCTGTAGATGAACAGTCTTATTAAACAAGAAACACAGAGCCTATTGCAGAGTTAAAAGCCCAAGAGGTCAGAGCAGTAGCTGAGAGCTGAGACTTAAAACTGCCTTTCTTACCCTTCGCTGCCGCTGTCATCCTTCCCCTCAGCAAGAGACCTACTTCCTGTGTATCTGCCTTTTTATTGACTTTTTCTTCTGCCTTCTCATTGGTTGTAAACCCAACCACATGACCTCCTTGTCACTGCCTGTCTATACAGATCTCCAGGTCATCTATGGTTGGTATTGAGATTAAAGGCGTGTGTCTCCATGCTGGCTGTATCCTTGAACACACAGAGATCTGCCTGTCATGTGATCTGGATTAAAGGTGTGCACCACCACCACCCGGCTTCTGCTATGGCTTGCTATTAGCTCTGACCCCCAGGCAACTTTATTTAACATACAAATAAAATCACATTTCAGTACAAATAAAATATCACCATAGGTCTCATCAACTTCAACAAAGCCACACTCCCTAATAGTGCCACCACTCCCTATGAGATTATGAGGGACCAATTACACTTAAATTAATACATCATGAATGTTTTTTTATCTTTTTGTTTTTTTTTACTTTTTCCATCTTCACATGTGTGTATAAGGTGAGCGTGTGTGTGTGTGTGTGTGTGTGTGTGTGTGTGTGTGTATGTCTGCATATGTGTGGGCACACCTATACTTGTGTGCATGTGCATGTAGAAGAGCAAGGTTGATGTCAAGCATCATCCTCCATCACCTTTCTACCTTATTCACCGAGGAGAAGTCTCTCAAGCAAACCTAGTGCTTGCTCGAACAGCCACTCTTCCCAGCCAGCTTGCTCTGGGGATCCTCTGTCTCCCTCTTTCAAAGCTGGAGTTCCAGGAGCATTACCACACCAGACTGGCATTTATATGAATTCTGAGGATCCGAACTCCAATCGTTATGCTTGCATGGGGAACACCTTAACCACTGTGCCACCTTCCCAGCCCCCCTTTAAAATCTTGTTTCTTTTTAATTTATTATTTTATGTGTATGGGTGTTTTGCTTGAATGTATGTAAGGGCACCACATGTATGCCTGGTACTCACAGAGGTCAGAAGACCGTGTTGGATTCCCCTTGAACTGGAATTATGCATGATTGTGAGATGCCACCTGGATTGTGAAAATTGAACCTGGATCCTCTTGAAAGAGCATTCTGGGCTCCTGACCACTGAGAAATCTCTTCACGCCCTTCATCTTATCTTTCTTAAAGCCGGTATGTCCTACAAAGTCTAAGAGTGGTAGCATATATAGAACAACACATTCAAGTGTCTCCATGAAGAAATAAATGTGAATGGTTAAAAACATGAAAAATAAGGAGATTAGTAAGAATTCTTCTTGTTGTTCTTCTTGTTCTTGTTCTTCTTATTCTTGTTCTTGTGCTTGTTGTTGTTGTTCTTCTTGTTCTTGTTGTTCTCCTCCTTCTCCTTCTCCTTCTCCTTCTCCTTCTCCTTCTCCTTCTTCTTCTTCTTCTTCTTCTTCTTTTTCTTCTTGTTTCTCCTCCTCCTCCTCCTCCTCCTCCTCCTCCTTCTTCTTCTTTTTCTTCTTGTTTCTCCTCCTCCTCCTCCTCCTTCTTCTTCTTCTTTTTCTTCTTGTTTCTCCTCCTCCTCCTCCTTCTTCTTCTTTTTCTTCTTGTTTCTCCTCCTCCTCCTCTTCCTCCTCCTCCTCCTCTTCCTCCTCTCCCTCCTTCTCTAACAATGTGGCATAGATATAACCTGTCCCATATGGAGCTCAACACTTGGTCTTCAGGACAGTGTGGCCTTGAGGCAGGGCCTAGCTGGGAAAGTCACTGGTGATCCACCCAGAGGTTTCTTAGCTGGCCCCATGGCCTGTACTTTCCCTGTTTCCTGTTGCAGGTGCACTGTGACCAGTTGTGACCTTTCTCACCATGTCCTCTTCTCCACCATGGGCTACATGCCAGCACCACTTAAGTTACTTCTTCTTTTTTTTTTTTTTTGGTATCTAGTTTTTAAACTCTATTTTACTTATTTTATGTGTGTCTTAGTTAGGGTTTCTATTGCTATGAAGAGACACCATGACCACAGCAACCCTTATAAAGGAAAACATTTAATTGGGGCTGGCTTACAGTTCAGAGGTTCAGTACATTGTCATCATGCAGGCAGACATGATGCTGGAGAAGGAGCTGAGAGTCCTATATCCTGGTCCTTGGCCAGCAGGGAGAGACTGAGACATACTTCCTCCAACAAAGCCACACCTACTCCAACAAGGACACACTGAAGGGTCCAGGGATAGGACAATAGGCATATAAGAATAAGATAGAAATACAGAAATGAGATAGGAATATAAGAATAAAAAAAAGTAGTAAGCTTGAGAGATGGAAGCTGACAGCCATTCGCTTTGCCAGCAAATAGGGATTGGCCTTTAACTGGGCCTGTCTTTGTTTCACAATGGGCAGCTCTGTCAGCAACCCAAATGTTAGCTGTTTACATGGCTCTCTACAGCTTGGGGTTAGCTATTCTCCACAACCCCCTACCACTGACAACTGCCGTAGACCAAAGTTAACCTTTAATGAGTTTTACCTGAAAACCTGTTTTGCGTTGGTTCGCATTCTCCCTGCTTTGGGAAACCAGCTACGTCAAGAAAGCTATAAGTCTTGACAAATACTGTTAATTACGTCAAGAAGGACTACAGGGCTGTCCAAACATCCATTAGCTGGAACGCTCTAAAATCTTGTTAGTGGGAACTTGTAAATCCTAAAATGCAATATGTCTCTAAAAGTTTAACTTAAAGATTGTAAAACTTTCTTTGTCTGTGCCTAACGCTTGCCTCTTCCTATAAAGGGGCTTGAAACACGCCCCCTTTGCCATAGTGACAGAAGTCCGGACCCTGGCTATGGCCCCAGTTCACTGGTAAGCTTCTTTTCCCCATGGTGATTTTTTTAAAAATAAAGTTTGCTTCTGGTTTTAGACTTCCGTGGTCTGTCCCCCACTTTTTGCATGACTTGGACCTAACAACACCTCCTAATAGTGCCCCTCTCTATAGGCCAAGCATTCAAACACATGCATCTGTGGGGGCCATACCTATTCAAACCACCACAATGGACATGTGGACATGTGGGCAGTCATCACTTTGTACGGAGGTCAGAGGACAACTTGAAGGATACTGTTCTCTCATTCTACTATTGGGGTGCTGGAACCAGACTCAGATGGCCAGTCCTGGTGGTAACTGCTTTCACCCACTGAGCCATCTCACTGAACCTCCAAATTGCCTCTTGCCTCTATAAATCCCATTCTTTTTGAGGGTCAATCTGCCTTCATCAGAAAGCTGTTCAGAGTACCAAGCCCACTCGACCTAGGTCTGCTCTGAGTTTTATTACCGTTTGATGATTTATTCTATTCCCTAGTGCTGTGCTCTAAGCTAAGAGGCAGAGGCTCTGAACGTATCCATTTAGTTTCTCCCATAAGGCTTAACAGAAACATACACACACACACACACACACACACACACACACACACACACGCACGCACGCACGCACGCACGTCTCACATGGCCCATCTGGAAAATGAAGAGGTTTGGGTTAGAGTTTTAAAATCCTGTTGTTTGGAGCTGGAGAGATGTCTCAGTGGTTAAAGGCACTGACTGCTCTTCCAGAGAACCCTGGTTCAATTCCCAGCATGCACATGACAGCTCACAACTGTCTGAACTGTCTGAACTGAGAGAGAGAGAGAGAGAGAGAGAGAACAGAATATATCCTGGATGAAAAGGGATCACAATTGTTTTCTAGATGAGGGAGAGGATTCCACTCCCACGAAAAAGGAAACAAGACAAAACAAAACAAATCAAGCAAGCAAATAAAGAAAGAACAGCAACAAAATCCTTCACAGCCTCTAGGCTGGCGTACTTGAGAAATTAGAAGCTCCTTTCTTAGTCATTCTCTCTTCCAAGTGGGTGTTTACAGACAGGCGCAAGATGAATGCTTGCCTAAGTTACTGAGCTGGCTGCAGTGGCTAATCCCAGGAGTTTCTGATTGTGGAGCCTTGGCTGCACACCACGTATTTTGTGGCCTCTTAGGATACCCTACTGACCCAGCAGATCAGATGTTTACACACCTAAAGCTCAGTGGAGACATTTGTCCGAAATCAAACAATCGATAGATCCCTGTGGGCCTCCTGTGCTGGACTTGGGAAGCGCACCCAGTTACGGGACTCCAGGCTGCTTGTCTTTGGTATTTGCTGATGTTCTTCCTTCTCAATCTTGTCCGGATTGTGCCCGGGGAAACTGGCTGCCTCCCTCCCTCCATCCTCCCCTTCTCTCCTTTTCTTCCTCAGGTTCCCCAGCTCCTCCCCTTCCTGTTCTGTTTCCTCCTCCTTCTTTCATGAAGAATGTTAATTCTTTGGGGATGCACTCCAAAGAGAGCAGCTGCCGTAGAGGCAACACAAGAACCACCTATTCTACAAAACCAGTTATGACTCGGTTTTCTCTCTTACAATTTGGTTCAAAGGCACTTGTTTCTAAAACAAGTTATTATTACAAAAATACACACAAATGTACCCTCAAACACAGGCACAAAACAAAACCGTAAATATGAAGTGCTGTAGGAGAGGAAACACAATCAATTTAATCTCTGTCTCAGGTTTCCTTTGTTGTGATAAAAGACCATGACCAAAAGCAATTTGGGGAGAAAAAGATTTATTTCAGTTTACAACTCTCAGGCCACACCCATTACCATGGAAAGTCAGGGCAGGAACTCAAAGAAGGTACCTAGAGGCAGGAACTGAAGCAGAGGTCATGCAGGGGTGCTGCTCGCTTACTTTCCCTGGCTTGCTCAGTCTGCTTTCTTTTTTCTTTCTTGGTTTTTCAAGACAGGGTTTCTCTGTGTAGTTTGGTGCCTTTCCTGGAACTTACTCTGTAGCCCAGACTGGCCTCGAACTCATAGAGATCTGCCTTGCTCTGCCTCCCTAGTGCTGGGATTAAAGGTATGCACCACCACTGCCCAGCCAGTCTGCTTTCTTATAGTACTCAGGACCACGAGCCTAGGGATGGTACCACCCACCGTGGGCTGGGCCCTCACACATCAATTACTAATCAAGAAAGTTCCCAACAGACTTATATAGCTAGAGTTTTCCTGCCTGGCCCACAGTCAGGACAAACCTCTGTCACCCACCAATCCCACAGCCACTCAGACCCAACCAAGTAAACACAGAGACTTATATTGCTTACAAACTGTATGACCGTGGCAGGCTTCTTGCTAACTGTTCTTATATCTTAAATTAATCCATTTTTATAAATCTATACCTTGCCATGTGGCTCATGGCTTACTGGCATCTTCACATGCTTCTTGTCATGGCGGCGGCTGGCAGTGTCTCTGGCTCAGCCTTCTACTTCCCAGAATTCTCTCCTCCTCCCTCCTGTACTTCCTCCTGCCTGGCTACTGGCCAATCAGTGTTTTATTTATTAACCAATCAGAGCAAATCACATTTGACATACAGAACATCCCACAGCAGACTTACCAACCAGATGGAGGCATTTTCCCGATGGAAGTTCCCTCTTCTCTAATGACTCTGTCAGGCTGACAACAGCAACAACAACCAGGAAATCTCTTCTCGAGCACCATGCTTACAATTCCCATCCTAGCAGAGTAAACAAACCCTGAGTCAACCCCTAGGCCATCTCTCCAGTCCCTATCTTAGGTTTTTTTTAAAAAGCAGGCTCTTCTACTATCTTGGGGCTTGCCGACTCAGCTAGGTGGCGTGGCCATTAAGTTTCTCTGTCTGTCACATGGGTTCTAGGGCTTAAACTCAGGTCCTTGCACTTGCATAACAAGCTTCTCACTGACTGAACTCTCTCCTCAGCCCAATTATAGTTGTAAACATTCCCACTACTAGAATAACCAGCTCTTTCTTTTCTTTTCTTTTTTAAATGTATTTGTTTTTATTTTATGTGTGTTGATGGTTTCCCTGCATGTATGTCTACGTGAGGATGTCGGGTCCCCTGGAACTGGTGTTCAGACAGTTGTGAGCTGTCATGTGTGTGCTGGGAATTGAACCCGGGTCCTCTGGAAGAGCAGTCAGTGTCCTCCTTAACCACCGAGCCATCTCTCCAGCTCCAAATAACAGGATCTTAAAACTCAAACCTCTTCATTTTCCAGATGGGCCATCAGATGCTCAGAGAACAAAGATGATTTACCCAGGGATGCGCAGCTGACTTATTGAAGAAGGATGATTTGTACTCAGATCCTCTGTGTTTCAGTTGAGGAATCTCTCTTCCATCCCACTCACACTCCAGAGGACTGTTTCTTACACCTTACAAAACACAGAGGTCACTTAGAGAGTAATAAGATTTCACCAATCATTTCTGTGCACAAGAATAAAGAGTAGGGTGGTGGAGATCTCTCCCCTGCTGGCTTGGCTGCTCTGATTGGAACACTTGAGTAGTCTCAGAACCCATAGGAGATGAGCTGTCCAGGACCCATCAAACACTGTTATTTTTTTGTTTGCTGGCTAGGGCATGGGAAGTAAGAACTTCACAGGTACAGCAGGTACATCCCTCCCTGCCAGCCATTCTAGCCCCATCTCATTTAACAAGATGGGGCATGATTAAAATCTCAAGGCCAGTGTGCTCTTATACATGTTCCCACTTCTGGATCTGGGAGAGTACACACTCATGCTAAATTTGCAGAAGAGAAATCAGAAACCTCTCACCACTGGGCACCAATGTGGCTGTTAGGCAACATTGTACGCAGTAAATTCATAGTTTGAGACGATACCTTCTGTTGGCTACACTGGCTTCTTACCCTTGACTGGTCACACTGGGACACTTCTCTGACCGTATCTAACATGTATGCATATTGTGCTAATGTTCAAGCATATTGGTTCACCACCACCCCCCAACCCCTTTTAGCACTTAGTCTGGGAAATCACACAGTCATGTGACTCTGGATGTTCTTATCAGTTGCCACTGAAGAATCTGACATAGCAAACTACCTTCCACTGAGAAGTCAAGTTGCACATGGAGGAGTGAGCTCTGAGGTCTCCAGTGACTGTTAGAAGTTAAGTCCTCTGGGGATTAGGAGTCTTCCTTGTCATCAAAATAAACTCTGTGACTGGTTGGCAAGGAGACAGACACTTCCTTTGTGTTAGGTTTTATGGCTTCATTGAAGTCTGTCTGACATGCCCTAAAATGGTCTCAATGTACTTAATAAATGTAGTAAACATGCATAATTGTGCAAACATTGTACGATCTAGTTTTAGAACCTTTCCATCACCCTAGAGACGCCGCCTGCTCGTTAGCAGCCGCTCCCCATTCCTGGACCCCGGCGGTCACCGATCCACTTTCTGTTTCTATGGAGCTGCCATTTCCGCACATTTCCTGCAAATGTGTGGATGAAGGGATGATAACACCTCCGTTCCTCATTTCCTCAATAAGCCACTTAGCAAGGGTACACCCAGCAGGGGGTGTGTGCCAGGCCCCCTGCTAGGTGCTAGGGACTTGTCCTGAACTGAGCAATGCTGTCTCACTCCACAGGGAAGGCAAGAAGTTAAACAGTCAACACAAGAAAGAAGAGCCGCTGTGGAGGTGTATTTCTGTAAGCCTAGCGCTTGGGAGGTGGGGGCAGGAGGGTCAAGAGTTCAAGATCATTGTCAGGCACATAGCAAGTTCGATAGCAGCCTAGACTACAGGAGACCATGTTGCAAGGAAGGAAGGAAGGAAGGAAGGAAGGGAGGGAGGGAGGGAGGGAGGGAGGGAGGGAGGGAGGGAGGGAGGTGCAGGGAGCCGCCATTCCAAGATGGCGCTGGCTCCTGGCAGTCTAGTAGTAAACAACTCCATATATGGTCATAATCTTGAGTCACTCATGCCGAGGTCTGCGCATGCGCAGGTTACGTTGTCATAGCCTTATGTCCTCAGCCTATCCCGTGGCTCTCTGTGCTTGCATTCTGGCAGGATCCAATCATAGATTGACCCGTCCATTCAAATCCTCATATAAGCAGCCGCCTAGTAGTGCCCCGGCCCCTCACTTCCAGCTCTCCCTTAACCAAGAGGCGCTCCAATAAAGTGTGATCTGAGAAGGATCCTCGCGTGGTGGTCGTTCTTCCTCGCTGGTCGAGGAGCTCGCTGCAGGGAGGGAGGGAGAGAGAGGGGAAGGGAGGAAAAGAAAAGAAAGGGAAGGCCACAGTTTTTGCAGAGCTCTCCCCTGAAGAAGTCAGGGGAGAATATCCCCTGAATATCTGAAGAAGTCAGAGGTCAGAGGAGGCGGCACAGGCTCCAAGCCTGAGAACTGCTGCAGAGAGACCCAGACCTGGAACCGTGGGCTGAGTCTGACAGACCAATCAGAGCTGCTCTGGCGGTGTTGCAGCGACGTGTCTGTGAGGGGGTTTAGGGACCCCAGGGGAGGTGGCAGCCTGGGAAGTGAGCAAAGGCAGATCACAAACGCCCTCGATGTGGCCCCCAGAATGCTTCCGACAGGCTTTAGGGAGGGTTGCTTGTGACATGGTGACATTACAAACATTCCTCCGGGACAGGGCAAACATCCAAACAGAGAGCACAACTAAGGGTATTGCTGAAGTGACTGTGGTAAGTGATACCGCGCGGAGTCGGCCGAGCTACCAGCCCCGTGAAGCCCCCAGTCGTAAGATCTGCTCTAAGAGGAATCTAGTTTAGGAAAATGACTCAGTTCCTCTAAACTGCTTGTCTGTGAGCTCTCCTGTTTGTGAACTAAGAAGAGCGGCAGGACTTTCCCCTAGGGCAGTGGTCCTCAGCCTTCCTAATGCGGCGATCCTTTAATACAGTTCCTCACGTTGTGGTGACCCCCAACCATAAAATCCTTTTCCTTCCTACTTCATAACTGTAACTTGCTACAGTTATGAATAGCAATGACAATATCTGTGTTTTCTGATGGTCTTAGGCGACCCCTGTGAAAGGGTCATTTGACCCCCCAAGAGGTTGCAGCTCACAGGTTAAGAACCACTGCTCTAGGTTCTGTGTGTGTGTTCGTGTGTGTATGGAGTAAACTTGTGTGCAGTGCATGTATGTGTGCATATGTCCATGCATGTATGTATGTAGAAGCCTCAGCTGTCTTCCTTAGTCACTATCTACGCTGTCTCATGAGACAAGATCTCTCACTGACCCTCAAGTGAGGCTGGCTCTGGGGCAAGTCCCGGATCCACCTGTCTCTGCCTCCTCAGCACTGAGGTTACAGGTGTGTGCCACACACTGGCCTCTTTCCGGTAGCTTCAGGAGTTAAACTCAAGTGCTTGTGCTTGCCTGGTAAGCACTTTGCCAACTGAGCCATCTCCCCAGCCTTCTCTGGGTCCTGACTGTGAGGATGAAGTGACAGAGACTTCTGTGTCATTTTGTACCAGGCCAGGCACAGGGCCCATGCCTGCACATGTGAGCTACTGGGTACCTGGAGCCCCTCCATGTCTTGCTCTACTCACGTTAATGAGTTAATGAGCGTTAATAACACGTTAATGAGCACCCACAATGAGTTGTGTTCTGTGACTGGAGGTGGAGATATTGTTCCTACCTTTGGGCCATGTGGCAGTTTGAATGTAATTGGCCCCCATAATCTCATAGGGTGTGGCACTGTTAGGAGGTGTGGCCTTGTTAGAGGAAGTGTGTCACTGAGGGGGCGGGCTTTGAGGTTTCCTATGCTCAAGATACCGCCCAGTGCATCAGCTGACTTCCTGTTGCTTGTAAGATGTAGACTCTCAGCTCCAGCACCACATCTGCCTACATGCCGCCATGCTCCCTGCCATGATGATAATGGACTGAACCTCTGAAACTGTAAGTGAGCCACCTCAATTAAATGTTTTCTTTATAAGAGTTGCTGTGGTCATGTGTCTCTTCACAGCAATAAAAACTGTAACTAAGACAGGTCATTTTAATGGAACAGGGTAAAGCCAAAGCCTTTTGTGTGCATGTGTGTGTGTTTACATATGCGCATGTGTGCATGCATTAATGAGGACTCCCCAGGTCAGCCTCAACTCTTGGTTCTCGGATGCCATCTACCTTGGGTTTTTGTTTTTGCTGTTGTTTGCTTGCTTGTTTTTGTTTTGAGACAGGGTCTTTCACTGGCCTGGAGCTCACCAAGCAGGCAAGGCTGGTCAGTGAGCCTCAGGAATTCTGTCTTTACTTCCCTAGCACTGAGATTACAAGCATGTGCCCCCTTGCTGGCTTCTTTGTGTGGGTGCCCAGGATTGAACTCAATTCTCATATGTGTGTGACAAACACTTTACCAACTGTGTGACGTCTGCAGTCCTTTTGTATTTCTGTACCACAGAACTCTGGCTGTGGTGAACTATACACAACAACTCAGATTCACGAATGTGCTTTAAAGGAACATGTGCAAATTCTTCCCAGGGAAATATGAAGAGATGTCTATTCACCCCAGAAAGGATATGAGTGACAGACTGAAGGAATGATTCCATGCAGGTTTAGCTGGGGAAACAAGTGTTTCACATAGAATTACTTAGAAGAGTGTGACTGAGTGAGAACAGGAACATGGGTTGCTGAGGAACATCTGCCCCCTGAGGATAACAACCTCCCTTGCATCAACTTTAACTGTCTATGAATCCTTGAGGAGAGATGAGACCTTGTGATCACCTCCTGTGTGGTGACAGAAAGCTAATGGTCACAATCTGGTGGTGGTGTCCTTCTGCTGATCATAGCTACGGAGAGCTCGACAGGACAATGGCCCTGCCATGCCTGGAGGCCAGCACTCGGCAGCAGGAGACAGAGGGCCCAGCTACAGGATGAGTAGACAGATACTCAGGATATGTCACGTCAGCCCCATTCATGGGCCTCGGCTGTGTCTGATGACAAGTCAGCTTTGCAAAGGGAAGCCTGTGGCTGCGGTGGCTGAGGTGGCCCCTGACAGCTGGTGACTTTTCTGAATAGCGATGATGTCCCCCCCTTTTCTGGAAAGTTGTTCCTGCTTTACCCACGATCATTTTCTGCTGTCTGTTTGCTGGTGAAGCCGTCCCCTTTCATGCTGCCCTGTGCTATATCTTGGTAGCCCAGCCTTGCTTTGTGAGGTCTCTGTAGATAATTAAACACCATAGACTCATTTACTTTATTTCTCCAGAGAACCAAACTGTTTGGCTCTACTGGACACATATGATACACACAAAGCTTAAGTGAACAGTTGAATGTGTGTGCCTGCGAAGTTCACACCTTAAATGGAGTTACAGACGAAGAGTGTCCTCTCCATGTGTCTTTCTGGTCACTACTACTTCTTAGTCCTGCTCTGTCGCCTCCCTATATTCTTTTCTGATTTCTGTTGCTGTAGATTAGCCTGGGTTTTCTTGAATTTTCTATGAAGAATTCATTATCATGGATCCTTTCTGTGAGGGTTCTTCCATTCCATGTATTGTTGAGATTCATGAGTTACTGACTGCCAGCAGCTTATGCTCTGAATACACTACACTTTATTCAACGATTCATCATTTGATGGATATCTAGGTTGCTTTCTGTTTGAGGCCATTGTAATAAAAAACTACAGTGACTGCTCATTGCATGCCCTCTTATTGATCTGTTTTCACTTCTCTCCGGTAAACACACAGGGGTAGAATTGTTTGGTCACTGGGTATACCGACGTGAAACTCTACAAGAGCTTTACAGGCAGCCAGGCATGAGAAAACACACGAGCATCTAGCTGGGTCCTCTCGCTGAAGGGCTTGCGTCATCAGCCTTAGAATGGAAGGAGGTAAAGGGATGAGAGAGCAGAGGAGGGCAGGGGGATGATGACGATGAGGGGAAGGATGACAACGATGACCGGGAGGACGGTGATGATGGGGAAGGTGGTGATAATGACAATGGTGGCCGTAGTCACCACACTATTCCTGCAGAACTTACCATGTGCAGCTTTATACGAACAAGTTCAAGAGACCGAAGCCCAGCAAAGGGCATGCAAACCCATATTGAAAACCCGTACTTCCTACCAACACTGTGACCTTCCGTAAGGACCTATCCCTGACACTGCTTATTTACCTCCCCCAGATGTGAAGAAACACCGTTTTCAAAAGCAACTTGAGGAGGAAAGGGCTTATTTCACTCACTGTTTCGTAGAACGGTTCATCAACAAAAGCAGTGAGGGAAAGAACTCAGGCTGGGCAGGATCCTGGAGGCAGGAGCTGATGCGCAGGCCATGGAGGGGTGCTGTTTACTGACTTGCTAAGCCCTGGCTTGCTCAGCCTGCTTTCTTATAGAACCCGGGACCAGCAGCCCAGGGATGGCACCACCCACCATGGGCTGCAGCCTCCCACATCAATCACTAATTAAGAAAACGCCCTCCAGGCTTGACTACAGCCTTTTCCTGTGGAGGCATTTTCTCAGCTAAGACTCCCTCCTCTCTGATGACTCTCCTTGTGTCAAGGTGACATAAAATCGCCAGCACAGTTAGAGACACAGGTGTGTCCACTTCTCTCAGCACTGGGGACTCATCTGGTGGTGCAGATCCGTACACGCCCTGTGCACGCTGCCACAGTCTCTGTGAGTTCACGCGTGTGTTGATCCTGCTGTCTTTAGAAGGCCCTGTTTTCTCAGAGTCCTCCATCCCCTCTGGCTCTTACAGTCTTTCTTCCTCCTGTCCCACAAGGTTCCCTGAGCCCCGAGGGTGGAGTTTGAAGGACACATTCTGTTTAGGGCTGAGTGTTCCAGGGTCTCTCCCTTTCTGTATAACATCTGGCTGTGGGTCTCTGTGTGTTTCCCATCTGTTGCAGAAGGAAGCTTCTCTGATGATGACCGAGCCAGGCACTGGTCTATGAGTATAGCAGCATGTGGTTAGGAGGCATTGTTTTATTGCTGTATTTCTTTAGCAGAACAGTAGTATTTGGTTTTTCCCCTAGCTCACTGGCCTATCTAGTCTTAGGATCTTTACTACTTAAGCAGTGCAACCACATGGTGGCTCCTAACCGTCTATAATGAGATCTGGTGCCCTCTTCTGGCATGTAGACAGAACACTGTATGTGTAATAAATAAATAAATCTTAAAAAAAAAAAAAAAGCTCGGCTAGCTCAGTCGGTAGAGCATGAGACTCTTAATCTCAGGGTCGTGGGTTCGTGTCCTACATTGGGCGCCATTTGTAGCTGAGAGTTTTCTCTCTGGGTCCTGCCAAGGCCTGGCAGTCCAACAGCCCACTTATAAAATAAACACACAGACGCTTATATTATTTAAACTGCTTGGCCATTAGCTCAGGCCTATCATTGTCTAGCTCTTACTCTTATATTCAGCCCATTTCTATTAATCTATACTTTGCCACGTGGCTTGTGGCTTTCTGGTACCTTACATCTTCCTTGTCCTGGTGGCAGCTACAGTCTCTCTCCCTGCCTTCCTGTTCCCTCAGTTCTCCTCTCTGTTAGTCTTGCCTATACTTCCTGCCTGGCTACTGGCCAATCAGTGTTTTATTTATTAACCAACCAGAGCAACACATTTGCCATACAGAACATCCCACAGCACAGCATGTCATTAGGAGGCATTGTTTTATTGCTGTATTTCTTTAGCAGAACAGTAGTATTTGGTTTTTCCCCTAGTTCGCTGGCCTATTTAGTCTCAGGATCTTTACTATCTAAGCAGTGTTGGGGATTTTGTTGAGAAGATAGACTTTTTTTTTTTTCTCAGTTCAGCACTTTTGTCCTAATGGCATAATCCTTGATAGACTCTGAATTTGATGTTGTATTTTTACAAATAACACTTTTCCAAATTATAGTCTTGGAAGATTTGTACACATTTTGTACAAATTAATCAGTCGTTTATGGTTTGCCTGGACACATAGTAGTCACCTATCTGCTTTTAGTTGAATAATCTCTCTTCTTCTGCAGTTTTTTTTTCTTGGTGTTTTGATTCCTTTTGAGAGGCTAACAAGCCATGCTGGGATTAAAAAGTAATGATAGATGAGAGACTGTTTGCTTTCATTATGAAAGTTAGTTAACAGGACAATAGAGTAGAGTTTGGACCCTTGCATGTCTCAGCTGTGGATGCAGTATAAAGGCAGAGGGCGGGTTGTGAAATGTGTTGGGCAAGGTAATTGCCTAGTTCCTTCTGCCAATGTGATGTCGGATGGTGCTAGCTTATTTGTCTTGCTTCGGGAGACACTGGAATCTTCCCATCACCGCAAAACCGAAGCCACACGTGTCCACAGATGCAGGTTGGTTTTGTAGGAGGGTGTGACAAAACATTGCCGTCTATAAAGTTCATATTCAAGAATTAAGCAATGGGGTTACAAAGTGGTTTGTTGTTGGTTTGTGTAAGACTCATACTGTTTAAGTCAGTTTGTAATTTTGTGTTGGACCTAGTTCATAGCTACCTTGGGTGGCCTGAGGCCCGTGGGTTGTGAATTGGACACTCGGGTTTAGGTAGTGCTTCAAACCGTCTCTACAGTCTTTACGGACCACACAGGTGTAATTAGGAAGCATGGCTAGTAAGCAGAGTGTTGGTAAGGTAAGGAATTGAGAGCTTTCTCCAGTGCTATCTGAACCCCAAACTCAGTCCATATTTTATCTTTTTAGTACTGTGAGCAAAACTCACAAACCTACCCTACATGCAGAGATAAGCTTAAAAAAAAATCTGAAATTTACTTTGTAGTAAAAATTATCTTTTGAAAGCATTAAGTTAAATGTGGTGTTTCAGTGTCTTATAATCCTGTGCTCACAGCAATGCCTTGGTGTCTTTTGTTGGTGCTGTGGTAAGTGGCCTGACCAAGGCTACTTAAGGAAGAAAGGTTCATTCAGCTCACAGTTCAAGGTGCAGTTCATCACGCCCGGAAAATCAAGGCAGCGGTCCTTCAAGTAGCTGGTCACATGACGTCTGCAGTCAGAACCGAGGAATAGTACTAGTGCTCAGCCCCTTCTCCCGCTCTGCATAGTCTAGGATCTCCACTCAGGGAACGGTCTTGTTTACAAGCTAAGATGACTCTTCCCATACACCATTTAACCTAGTCAAGGTAATCCCCCAAAGGCACGGCGAGAGGTGTGCCCTCAGGATGACTCTAGGTGCATCATGGTGGCAACATTAACCACCATAGCCATCTTAGTGGTTTTCCTGAAGTCTTGAGAAAACAGTGTCTGTGGAGACAGGGGTGTGATATTTAATTCGCCAGCACGTGGGCGCCCCCTGGTGGGGAAAACACAAAACCAAACACCCGCCTCTGTCCCAGCCTACCCGCACTCTTAAATGTAAGCACAGAATCCCAGAAGTACATTTATTATAAAAGCGAACAAAATACTAGTCAATACATTTTCAGCAGAAAACCTTAGAATCTGAAAGTAACGTCATGGATGTGGAACGCCGTTTCACAGTGCAGGAAACCAAAGCTTTATAAAGCTGATTGCCTGAGCACTTGCGAGGGAGGATGAAAGAATTAAAAGGCTGATTAAGGTGTAACTCAACTGGCCACACTACAGCTTCCACGATGAGATTCTTCTCCTTTTTTAAAAATTTTGTTTTATTTGTTTGTTTGATTTTGGTTTTTCTTTTAAATTTGGGGGGGGGGAGGTTGCAAGGACGGAGGGCAGATGTGGGGGTGGGGGTGGGGTGTGGCGGACAGGGAGATGAGAGAAATCAGGATGCATGATGTAAAATCTGCAAAGAGTCAATAAAAGTAGAAAAAAAAAAGCTGAATGCCCTCACATTGTTAGATATTGAAATTTGGTGTTCTGGGAACAGAATCTGTTCATGAAGCCGGAATTGACGTGGTGAGGGCCTGTAACATCATAATTTTTAGTCTTTGTAAAGTTGGGAAACAAACCAGGTATAATTTGGGCTGTGACATCAGCTGGGACTGAATTCAGTTGCTGCCTGCGGCTTCCATGTTCCCGTTCAACTGTTTGCTATGATAAAATAAAAGTCACTTCCTTTGGGCTGCTCACCTTGTGTGAGCCCCCAAACCACAGTGCTGGGGCGTGGTGGCCCATACTTCCTGCACTCTGAAGGCCTCAGGTGAAAGGAACTTGGGGTGAGATGCCTTCAGAGGGCAAGGGCAAAGGTGTTAGGGGTTTTCTGTAACAGGTTTCTTCTCAGTTCTTTGTGATGTTCGTTCTAAGGGAATAACCTTCGATACCAGGACTACAAATTCAAGGTTCTGCATCCATTGCGGATGCAGAATAATAAACCTATAATAAACAAGATCATGTGGAAGTAACCTATAAATGCCTAGCACAGGCTCAGTTAGGTAAGTGCTGCATATGCATTTAGGGAATTTATTGCTAACCACTGCAAAGCATGATGCCTAAGAATATCAATGTAGGGAAACATTTGCAAGTCAGGCTATCAGCCTAATGCAAGGCAGGCTTTTTTTTCTGTTTGGTTCAACATATGAAAATTAGTCCATGTAACCCACCATATAAACAAACCGAAAGAAAAAAAACCACATGATTATTTCATTAGATGTCAAAAAAACTTTTGACAAAATCCAACACCCCTTCAAGACAAAAGTCTTGGGGAGGCTAGGGATACAAGAGACAAACCTCAACATAAAAAAGTCAATTTACAGTAAGCCTATAGCCAACACCAAATTAAATGGAGAGAAACTCAAAGCAGTTCCAGTAAAATTAGGAACAAGGCAAGGCTCTCTGTTCTCTCCGTATCTATTCAATATGGTACTTGAAGTTTTAGATAGAGCAATAAGACAACTAAGGGAGATCAAGGGATATAAATTGGAATGGAAGAAGTCAGAGTATCGTTATGCAGATGATATGATAGTATAGATAAGTGACCCCAAAAATTCTACCAGAGAACTCCTACAACTGATAAACACCTTCAACGAAAGTGGCTGGATACAAGATTAACTCAAAAAAAAAAAACCCAAAAAACAGTAGCCCTCCTATATACAAATGACAAACAGACTGAGAATGAAATCAGGGAAACAAGGCCTTTCACAATGGCCACAAATAATATAAAATACCTTGAGGTAGCTCTAACCAAGCAAGTGAAAGACTTGTATGACAAGAATTTCAAGTCTTTAGAGAAAGAAATTGAAGAAGATATCAGAAGATGGAAAGATCTCCTGTGCTCAGGGATTGGTAGAGTTAATATAGCAACAACAATATAACTTCTTACCAAAAGTGACCTACAGATTAAACACAATCCCAATCAAAATACCAACACAATCCTTTACAGACTTTGAAAGGACAATACTCAATCTCATATGGAAAAACAGAAACAAAACAAAAACAAAGAACAAGATAGCTAAATCCTGAACAATAAAAGAACTTCCATTGAATCAAAGACACAGACAGAAATACACATGCCTATGAACACCCAATTTTTGATAAAGAAGCCAGAAATACAAAATGGAAAAAATAGCATCTTCAATAAATGGTGCTGCTCTAACTGGATGTCGGCATGTAGAAGATTGCAAATAGATACATCTTTATCATGCTGTACAAAACTCGAGTTCAAATGGATTAACGACCTCAACACAAAACCAGATACACTGAACCTGACAGAAAAGAAAGTAGGAAATAGCCTTGAACGCATTGGTATAGGAGACAGCTTCCTAAGTAGAACACCAGTAGCACAGACACTAAGGTGGACAATTTATAAATGAGACCTCATGAAAATGAAAAGCTTCTGTAAGGCAAAGGACACCATCAATAGGACAAAACGACAGCCTACAGAATGGGAATAGATTTTCACCAACTCCTTATCTGATAGAGGGCTGATCTCCAAAATATATAAAGATCTCAAGAAACTAGACTTCAAAAAAACCAAATAATCCAATTAAAAATATGGTACAGATCTAAACAGAGAATTCTCAGCAGAGGAATTGGAATGGCCAAGGAATACTTAAAGAAATGCTCAACATCCTTAGCCCTCAGGGAAATGCAAATTGAAACTACTTGGAGACTTGATCTTACACCTGTCAGAATGGCTAAGATCAACAACATGACAGCTCATGCTGGTGAGGATGTGGAGTAAGCGGAACACTCTTCCACTGCTGGTGGGAGTGCAAACTTGTAATAGCCACTTTGGAAATCAGTATGGTGCTTCCTCAGAAAAACTGGGAATCAATCTACCTCAAGACCCAGCTATACCACTCTTGGGCATATACCCAAAAGATGCTCTATCCTACCACAAGGACACTTGCTCAACTATGTTCATAGTAGCTTTATTGCTCATAGCCAGAAACTGGAAACAACCTAGGTGTCCCTCAAGAATTGATAAAGAAAATGTGGTACATTTACACAATTGAATATTACTCAGCTGTTAAAAAAATGACAGCTTGAAATTTGTAGGCAAATGGATGGAACTAGAACAAAATCACCCTGAGCAAGGTAACCCAGACCCAGAAAGACAAACACTGTATGTACTTGCTCATAAGTGAGTAAAAATATAAGCAATGCTATCCACAGTCATTGACTCTATCCAGAAAACTACACACCAAACATAACTGACAAAAAAGTCAATGAAAGTCTTAACAATATTCTGCTATACTCATAGGCAGATGCCTACCCCAATTGTCACCAGAGAGGCTTCCTCTAGCAGCTGATTGGAGGAGATGCAAAGACCCACAGCCAAACATTAGGTAAAGTTCAAGAAATACCGCAGAAGAGAAGAGGAAGGATTGCAGGAGCCAGAGGGATCAAGGACACCAGAGAATATGGCCCACAGAATCAACAAGCAGGACTCATAGGGGCTCACTGAGACTGCAGCGGCAATCATAAACCCTGTATGGGTCTGAGCTAGGTCCTCTGCATATATCTTATGGTTGTATAGCTTGGTGTTCTTGTGGGACTCCTAGCAAAGGGAGTGGGGTTGTCTGACTCTTTTGCCCACCCTTGGGACACTTTTCCTCCTACTGGGTTGTCTCATCCAGCCTTGTTTATGCCTAGTCTTGTTGCAACTTGTTATGTGTTTGGTTGATATCCCTGGGAGACCTGCTCTTTTCTGAAGGGAAACAGAGGATCAGTGGATCTGGGGGAGAAGGGAGACAGGAGGGGGACTGAGGGAGCACTGTGGCTGTGATGTTTTGTATGAGAGAAGAATAAATAGAAAGAAAAGTGAACAAAGAGAAAAAAAAAAACCATCTTGGCCACGTGTATAGATTCCAACAGTGGGCATTTGAGTAAAGGGAGCCTTTTCTAGCTTTGGCTCCCAGTTTTCTTTATTCAACGTCTCTGAATTGTGAACAGAGAACAACTTAAGCATTGGTCTTCTGTTCATCTGTTTTGTTTTTTGAAGGTGAGACATTCAAAGACAGTGTCGTGGGCAGAGCTCTGATGCTCAGGGTTTGTTGGCAAGAGTTGAACACAGATGGGTATCCACAAGAGGGATCATTTAGGAAAACTGGTGAGACCTCAACCCCGAAACTCCCCCAAAGCCCTCTTGGTCAGATTGGAATGGATCTACATTCATATTATCTTAAAATATGCATGCCCAATGGTTTAAAACTGGATGTGTAATCAGAGGCATTCATACTTTTCTGATCTAAGATTTTTAAAAATGATACCTTTTGTTTATTCTATGAAAATGGCATGTATGTATACAATGTATCTTGATAATCACCTTCCACACTCCCCTTCAGTTTCCCCAACACATCTCTCCCTCAACTCCATGTCTTTCTTTCTTTCTTTCTTTCTTTCTTTCTTTCTTTCTTTCTTTCTCTCTCTCTCTCTCTCTCTCTCTCTCTCTCTCTCTCTCTCTCTCTTTCTTTCTTTCATTAAACCTATTCGGGTCTAGTTAGAGCTGTCTGTACACACATGGGAGTTACCCACTGGAGCACAGACAGCCATCAGTGGCCACTTGTGACACAGAAAAATAACATTCCCTTCCCCAGCAGACAGCCGGGGCTGTGGTGGTGCACTCCTTTAATCCCAGCACTGGGGAGGCAGAGGCAGGCAGGCGGATCTCTGAGTTTGAGGCTAGCCTAGTCTACAGAGCTAGTTTCAGGACAGCTAGGGCTACACAGGGAAACTGTCTTGAAAAACCAAAAACCAAACCAAAACAAAACGAAAGATTATAAATGTTCTATAATGAACATCATGTTAGATACATCTTTTTCCTTGCCAGTAGAGAAAGAAGCTGAATTATCAGGAGGAAAGAAGAAACTAATATACAGGTCTTGAAAACAAGAATGTGTGCCACTCATCTTGGTTTACCCCTCAGCATTCAACGTAGACCCAAGTGCACAGGAGGGACCATATTAAACACTGGCTGTGGTTACTGTGGCAAGAGGGATTATCTGTAACTGCTCCTGTTCCTTCTTAGTGCTGGTTCGAAATTAGTGGCAAATTGGACTCTGGGTTAAATATAATCAAATAAAAAAGTCATGGTGAAGAATTGCTTTGTGAATTGAAAAATCACATTTTTGCTTCATTGGGGGAACAGCCAGCACTGAGGAACGAACTCACCAGAGGAGACTCGAGTAGCTTTTTCTGAACACTGCCCTGGCAGCTGTCACTAATTCCTTTTCTTCCGTGACCCCTGGGTGTCTTGCACTCTGCACCTAGTCACATAGAGGACAGGGGCTTATTAATTATTTGGGGATGTGTGGTTCCTGGCAGAAATCTTCAAAAGCCATAATTTCCATTCGCTCAGCCAGTTGATGGTCCAAATTCAGAGCGGATGGGTGAGTTTTCCCTAAAGCATGCTGTCCCAGGCCCCAAGGCCTGGCTCAGACTCAGAGGCTGCTCTCTTTAGAAGGTAATCATCAACGAAATGTTATGAAACCCATCTCATTAAATTCACCCAAGGCCTCTGAGAATCAGGACAAGGTGATATTCAGTGAAGGAATGACCAAGTCACATATTTACATGTCACCTAGAACATGACAAAGCCTTACCTTATACCTGAGTATTTAGAATCTTATTCACTTCTAAGAATGGCAGATTATGTCTCACTGAACCCCTGGCACTAGTGTTCTGCTGTGCACACTATCACAACATATCACAATTTATTACTCTGTTTATTACCGGCTCGTTCACCCTTCTACTGGACTGTGCTGAAGTCTGGCAATGTAGACATTCACTGATACCTAAGCTCCTTGAGGTAACACTGGTCCATGGTAGATTCATTGTCTCTGAGATTATATCCAGCACAGGGGTGGTATGTGATGGCATTTTATGGATGAATGCATAAATGAACACAGAAAGGACCCACCTAGTCAACTGATGGAAAGAAAGCCCATCATTAAATAAGTTTATTTATTTAGGGCTGGGGATGTAGCTTGGTTGGCAGAGTGCTTGCCTATCATAGACAAGAGCCTGAGTCCAGTCTTAGCATTGAATAAACTAGGTATGCAAGCACACTCCTGTACTACCAGACAGGAGGATCAGAAGTTCAGGGTCATCCTGGGCAATTTATCAAGTTAGAGGCCAGCCTGGGCCACACGAGGCCCTGTTTGTTAAATACTTATTTTTTTATTTAGATTTTTTTTTTAGGTGCTGAGCATTATATATTTATATTGTTGAAACTCGAGGCTTTTATCAAAGCAAAGAAATAATTCTTACTTTATGTGACTGTTAGGAGATCAAGAAAACTAGTCCATATAAAGTGATTACTAGAATTCTGTCATATGAGGTTCAGTGTAGTGGCACATGCCTTTAGTCCCAGCACTTGGGAGACAGGCAGGTGGAGCTCTGTGAGTTTGAGGCCAGCCTGGTCTACAGAGCGACTTTCAGGTTAGCTAAAGCTGCATAGTGAAATCCTGTCTACAATTAAAAGAAAAGAAAGAAAGAAAGAAAAAAAAAAAAAATTTTTTAATGATACGGCGACCACCGAGAGGGGCGGGGGGGGGGAGGGGGGGGGGGAGGGAGGGAGGGTGGAAAGGAAAGAAGAGAAAAGAAAAAGCTGTCATATGGTAGATGCCTCCTAAGTCACCAATGAGAAGAAATTCAGGTGAGCAACTTTGCCAGGTGTTGGCAGTCAGCTAGTCCCAGAAATTCAACTGAAAAACCAAGGCGTGACTACTTTTCTTCCTTGTTTGGTTTGTGAAGCTATTTAGACGCTCCATTCCAACACGGCTATTAGAGACTGACATTTTTTACATGACTGCACAAAGCTGTCCTCATTAGTGTGGGATGTGGCAGTGTTTTAGAAAGCAGCTGGCCTGTCATCCTCCATCCGAGGTCATTAGATGGCGGAGTTATAGGAAACACTTGTGCGGAGCCTGGGGCTATAACTCAGGACGCCTCCTTTCCTAATCTATCAGCTTGGATCCATTACCCGGGGAGAATTCCCATCACTGCCCCTGCCCAGGGCCTCCCGGTGCCTTCTCCTTCCTACTTGACCTTGTACTGCTGCTTATAGTGCAGATGATGGGGTTGTCGGGAATGGAGCCCTCGTCCACTCGCACAGAAGAGTTATTTGGCTCCAAACCAGCCTTGTGGTTTTCTGAGGGAAATGGAATTCTGAATCCCTTTTGTTTTCTGAGAGGGCTGAACCTCCTGTTCTCTGGATCGACTTCCGTGTGTGACTTAGCCATCATCTTGCTTTCATTTAAGACTTCAAAGCTAAATAACTTTTCCTAGGACACACACACAAAAGAAGAGCCCGTCTAAACTCTGCCCCACCCAGGCTTTGTCCAACACCATCTTCCTCTGAGGGATTTCATCAGTCTTTTGGCCTTGCTGCCAAGCAGTGGCCTTGAGACCAATTCTTTGTGACTAATACCAACTCCCTCCTTAAAATGCTTCAAAATCCAAGGATCCTCGGATGACCAGGAATGCACTTTACATGGAGTAATTAAGTGTCCCTTCTGCAAATGAGCTTGTTTCCTTGTGTCCTCACTTCTGAGGCAAGAGAAAAACAGACATCTTCTCCCTGAGAACCACATTACCGACAAAAGTCTGGCCCAATTTTCTCTTGGCTCTCTTCAGCCATCCCCATGTGTTTAGATGCTTCTTCCAAATACCCGGTCCAGTTGGGCCCCCGGCCCAGTCATCATGGCTGTGTAGCTCTCCTGTGAGTGACTTCAACTTAAGTACTTTGCAAAGTCTGAGTGTAACTTAAGTGTCTTTAGGACAAAAGCCAGTACAGTGGTAGTTCCGGCAAGTTAGGGTCCACATCCATCCCCAAATGCTAAATAAATAATCAGGTAAAGAGGTTGGGAAGATTGCTCTGTGGTGGGGGAGGGGTCCTGTCCTGGGCGATGCTCCTCCTTGAATTCAGTGTGACTGCAAGGTTCGGGTAGTGACATATCTCTGTGACTTGAGCCTTGAAGGACAACGAGAGAGGTTAGGTAGGCAGGCACTCTTTGAATAAATAGCATTCTGGCTTGTAGAGGGAAGCAGGTGACCGGAAGCAAAGGGGACAGGTAGAGACTAAAGGCAGAGGTGGCAGGCTTTGGGGGTATGTTTAGTTGCCTCGTTGACAACATCAAGGAATCAACGCTTTTTAGCAAAGTAGCTTCTATGTGTCCATTTCATCAATATGAAGATGATTGGCAAAAAATATAAAGAAGCTGCCTGACTGATTTCTCTCCTCACCAAGAATGGATGGGAAAGTATGGTCTTTGTGTCCCATAAAGGCAAAAACCTGAAATTAATCTATCGGATGCTGACCCGGATCAGGAGAATAGCTCACCCGGGGCTCTGCCTTAGTGCTCAGGTGAGGAGCACGCCCTCGGTGCCCTTAGCCCCGCCCATTGCATTGTGCTCTTTCACATCCTGCCTGCCAGGGTCTCACAAGTTCCACACCAGATCCACCCCAACATCTTAAAACTTCAGGAGCGAGTGGATTCCACCCCAGGGAGGCCTTCCCTGCAGTGTGGACAATGTCTCTGATTCTTAATATCTGCTTCGTACTCCCAGAGTCTAGAGGCTGCTATAGTCTTTTTGATTTTCTTATAAGAAAAGAACCAGAGGAAGCTATCCAATAATGACCAGCAGAAACATTTGTTGATGAAAATTCTAGAGAGTCCTGTTCATTAACATATAGTTCATAGAACCAAGGGGGTGACTATTAAGAATGCGGGGTCGCCGGGCGGTGGTGGCGCACGCCTTTAATCCCAGCACTCGGGAGGCAGAGCCAGGTGGATCTCTGTGAGTTCGAGGCCAGCCTGGGCTACCAAGTGAGCTCCAGGAAAGGCACAAAGCTACACAGAGAAACCCTGTCTCGAAAAACCAAAAAAAAAAAAAAAAAGAATGCGGGGTCCCACCATGTTGAGGTCTGTGGTCCATGCTGCCGATGAAGTCCATATTGAGGTCCGTGGTCCATGAGGCCATTGGCTGCTATGGGCAAGGAAGCTTCCTTTGCAGTGGTATCCATGACTTCAGACTCATAACTGAAAATGAGAGACATGGAAGGCTTCTGTGCCAACCTCTCCCTCCCCAACATACAAAGAAACACTCCAGACAGGAAGCTATTGAAGGGAGTCTTTAAAAGTTGGGATAAAGATGCTAAAGTGTAACTCTTCACAGCTGAAGGATTCTGGCAAAGAGGGGGTAAGGGGGGGTACTCAAGTTCTTTTTAAAGGGCTGGCCACTGAGAGTTTGACCATGCTCCAGTGAGTATATTGGCAACACCAATTGGACTTGGTGGATTTTGTTTTTCTCTTTGGGGAGTGGGCAGAAGGGTGGAAGGGTGGGCCTGAGGGAAATGGGAAGCAAGTGTGATCAATGTGCATTGTGTAGAATTCCCAAATAATTAATAAAAATATTATGCTGGAGGAAAAGGAATGCAGATTCCCAGTTCTCACCCTTCGACTTGAATCAGATTTTCCAAATTCCAGGCTCAGAAATACGGGGGACTGGTAAGGACCCTATACTGTGAGAACGATTTCTCTGGAGTTTAAGTAGTCTGTTGGTGTGAGGCCCTGAGGCCCCAAGCCTCCCAGCTCTAGGATGGGTATCCAGACTCTGCCAATGGCCAGGGAATCTCTGTCCCGATGACTTCGTTGGGCTGAGGCGTCTTGGAGTAAGCAAGCAGGGATGGCTAAGTGAAGAGATCCTGCATACTGCTTGCCCTCACTCTCGATGGCACTCTGTCCTGCTGTGGAGACGTCACGTTGCTGGCATCAAGCCTGCTTCTTTGAGATTTCAGTGTAGCTGAAGAGCAGCTGAGACATCCAGCTTCGTGGACTGAAGAACTCCTGGATTCCGGCCTTTCCACCAGGAGACAGCCATTGCTGGACGAGCTGGATCATAGCCTGGAAGCCATTCTAACAAATCTCCTTTAATACATAGATTTACTTTAACAGTTCTGTTGCTCTAGAGAACCCTGGCAAACAGACTGCTCTTCTCCAGCCATTGTCAGAGAAGCTTCCTCCTGCAGCAGATGGGAACACATGCAGAGAGAGCCACACCGACGGTGTGTGGAGAGTGAGCGACCGTGGAACACTCAGTCCCAAATGAGATCTCTCCATCCAATCCACCCACTCAGGGCTCAGGGAACTCTGTGGTAGAGGAGGTGGGGAGCATCTGGAAGGAGCTGGGGAGAGGGGAACTGATTGATATATATTGTATGGGAAAAAAAACCTACTTTCAATAGGAAACAAACCAAAACAAACAAACAAAAAAACAAAAACAAAAACTACTGCTCTTCTGTCAGACCCAAATTCGGGTCCCAGCATTCACATCATGTGACTCACAAAGGCCTGTAAATCTAGCTCCAGGGGCATCCAACCCTTTTTTCCAGCCTCTGAGGGCACCTGCACTTACATGCACACCCCGCCTCTACACACACACAGATGTACATGTTTTTTAAAAGTTGATGATTCTTGCCCTGCATGTTGGAGGTCCTGATACTGAGTGGATCCTAACAGGAAGAGCTACCATATCTGCTGTGTTAGAGCTGACAGCCAAAGCCAGAGCCCTGTTTGTGTGGCAGAAGGAACCTGGCGACAAGAACACAGAAAGCAGCAGGTGGAACACACCTCAAGGAGCAGGCGAAGGGGAAGGACTTACAAGTTTCCCAGTGTAGCCCTACGGGACCTGGCCTGGGCTTTCATGGGATAGGAGAGTGCTGGGCCATAGTGGGTGGTTCATCATTGTCCTCCATCAACCACTCCTAAGCTCACTGACATCAATGGAAGCCGCTCCATCCAACACCATTAGAAAAGCCTGTAATTTGCTTTTTTCATGAAACATTGTCTACTGTATGTCAGTCCACTAGAGCTCACAGAGGAAAGCGAGGACTTTGCCCCCAGAGTTTGCATTTTACTGCAAAACCATAAACCCTTCTAAGCAAGGACCTATGACTCTTGCCTCACTCTCTAGACACTGAAGGATGATGAAGAATGTGTGGGGTTGCAAATAACTGGTAACTAATTAACATCTTCAATCAAGCTCATAAAAGACTTGTAGGAATTCTGTAGGAACCTTTCCTTTTTATTCAGTGATAAATAAAACCTTTCCTTTTTATTCAGTGAACCTTTTGATTCAGTGATATGCAGTGTAAATATCTTTCCCATATGTGGCTCGTCCTTTAATTATGTTAGATACTTACCAAAAGATTAATATTTTTTTAAAAGTGTATCTACCTCCAGTATTAAAAGTAATCAGTAACACCTTTACCTGAAGTCCTGCGTCCCGGCACCACAGTGGCAAGGCTGTGCTGGGTGTGACGGTGAGGGTTAATAATCTTTAGGTCCCACCCTCTGGAGCCTAAAGCTGGAGGACCAGGAGCTCAAAGTCATCCTTGGCTACCTAGCAAGCCAACTTGGGATACATGAGACCTTGTCTCAAAAAAGGAAGGGGGGGGTAGATTAAATTTTGATATAGCCAAATTGATTTTTCTTTATAATTTCAAAGCTTTTTTATTTTTGTTTTGCAGTTCTTATTTAAGCAACTTTACTTGACCTCAAGGTTTGAGATTTGTGACTCTCCACCTTTGTCTGGAGTTTATGTTTTTAAGAACAGTACAGGGTAAGAATTTAATGTAGCTCTTGGACAGCAATGCAGTTTTCCAACGTTGCTGAGGTGAAACAAGTGTCTCTCTGGCACTTTTGGCTTTTGGTTCCTCCGTGTAACAAAGCCCCTCACACACACCCCTTTCTTTGACCTTCTACTCCATTCTAGAAACCCTGAGATCTGTCTTTGGGCTATATGATATTCCCTAATTACCATAGCTTTAAAAAGGTTCTTGATATTTCTGTTATAATGATTCCTGCTTCTTTAAACTTTCTTTTCAACATTTTCTTCTTTATTCTTGGAAGTTTGCTTTTGTGTAAATTTTAAATGTAGGATCATTGGTAGCACCTTCACTGAAATGGCACTGAACTCATAGACTAACATCAAACTAGTCATGAACATTTTATTTTTATATGGGAGAGGGAATATGGAGGAAGAAATAGAGAAAATAGGCAGAGAGAAAAGATGTGAGCTATGCATTTATGTCCTGTCATAATTGTAACTTGCAACAACTGCACACAATTTTAGTTCATCTTTGACTATCAATGTATATAATATTATCACTCTGAAGATTATACTCATTTCTGTTGTGAATGGCATGGTGTATAACTTGTTATCGTATGTTCATTTCACTACTAATTTTTTCCAACTTTCTCCCAGTCTCTGGGTCATGAGTGTTTAGAGCAGGCTTCTTTGTCCTCACCCCTGAAAGCGTCATTCATTCTTGTGGACTGTATCTACTAGGCAATACAGTACCTACAGAAGGGTCAAAGTTCCCACTGTGACAGTCCGAGCAAGGTCCAATAGGCTTTTATGGCAAGGAGTCTTTGCTGCATCCAGCTCATTTGCAGCAATGCCTTGGACAAGACCTGCCTGTGGCCTCTTTCTGATCTTGTTTTCTGCCCACATAGCAGCTGTGTCGGTAAGTGGGTGTCTCTTTCTATCGGTATTTAAAGGCATTGACTCCGGCTTAAGTCACCCACTTTGTGTACATTTATTTCCCTCCAGATTAAACATCTTTCGAATGAACATGGTAAGAATCATTTCCTATGCAATTTTTCTGAGTTTTCCTCAACAAGATTAGTAACATTTTTTCTTCATTTTTTTTTTGACAGACAACAATACAGATAGTGAACAGAAGGATATTTCAGAAATCAACTTAGGTGAGTTCAATTTCTGAAATATTGAGACATTGAAGTCCTTTGTTTATTATTTTAATTGATTAGCTGATTTGAGACAGGGTCTGTCTGTGTAGTCCTGGATGGCTTAGAAATTGCTAAAGTCAACTGGGGTGGACTAAAACTAGTATCCAGCCTTCTGCCTCTACCTCTGGTGTGCCAGGGCTACTGATGGGCACCACCATGTCTGAGGTGAAAGGATTTCAAGCTCAATGGTAGGGTTACCTTTTTGAGAGACAAGTTTATTGGTGCCTACCGGCCTTAGAAGTTTCTAGAGAATGATGATGTCTGAGAGAAAGAGGATTACATTATGCTGTGTTTATGTTCATGTCAGTGTGGATTCGTGCATGTGTGTGGAGGCCAGGAGTCAATTCCAGTTCTGGTTCTTCAGGAACTGCCCAACTGGTTTTTTGAGACAGGATCTCTTTGGCCTGTGTCTTGCCAAGCAAGTTAGACTGACTGGTTGGTGAGACCCAGAGATCCACATGCTTCTGTTTCTCTGTCTTTGGGATCAAAACTACTCCTGGGTTTTTACTGGGGTTCTGGGGCTCAAAGCCAGGTTCTTATGCTTGCTCAGCATTCTTTTTACTAACTGAACCGTCACCCCAGTCCCTAGGTTAGCTTTTTCTAGGGAAGCTAATGAGCCAGCCCTACTGGATCTAGACTACATAACCTAACAAGTTTTCTATTTATGAAGATTTCATATTTTCCAGTTTCTAGTTTGAAATAAAAAGGAAGAAGAATAGGTAATTATTCCACTTGCTAAAAATGATAAAGAATTAGCAGATAGTTCCGTTTATTGGGAGAAACATCCCAAGCCTGGACTGGCCCATCATATGTACTAGTGATGAGGTGACTTGATCAGGCATGGAGAAGCGGGTAAATAGATTTCTGTTTGGATGGCTTGTTCAGAAGTGTATTTATTGAGGAAACCCATGCTGTCATCCATTGCTGAGAGGAACGACGCCAAGGTGTTGCCTGCCTTGCTTCTGTGTTCTGCCTCTGGGGTTTCAGGGAAGGCTTTGCATCTTGACGTCTTTGGCTGGGACTGGTGTCCATGGAGGGACACCTGATCACTAACACCTTAGAGTTTGCAAAGACATTCATATCCAGTGTCACCACCACCTTGCAATGTGGGAAATTCTGTTTCCCTTTTGCAGGAAGGGACAGGAAACTCCCCATGGTTAGAGAGCCTGTGCAAAGTGCTGTGAAGAGGTCATCTTCTCCTTCCTAATGTGCCCCTCCTCCATTTCCTGCTCCTGTCCAAGTGCTAGGAAATGCACATGTTTGCACACAACAGGCCCCGGGAGCAGCATGGCTGAATTAGCACAAAGCATACATATGAAAAAATCAACTCCATATCTATTCCTACTGATGATGAGGGTCCAGTGGCTTTGCAGTTGGTTGTTATTTAATTTCCTGTTATCCTGTAACTAGGTTGAGTACATCTGTGGAATGTATGTATACAGAAGTAGGTAGAGCAGGAACAGCCTTTGTCCTGGGCAGCTGAAACCAGGCTCCCTTCTAATACCTGGCCCCTCTGATGTGTCATTTGTAAGAAGCTATGTTCTTTGTAGAATAAGACTTCTGCTACTGCATAGGACTGCGCGGATTATTCTCTGGATTGGTTTACTAGTTGTGAACTATGGGCTGTCCTCAGATTGCAGTGCAATCCAACGATCCTGTTTAAAGATGTTCATATTTTATAGGTATTACTGCTTGTTCATAGGGTTACAAGAAGTGGAGTTATCAGGTTGGGGAAGTAACTCAGTTACTTCCTAGCATGCACAGAGTTGGATCCTCAGCACCCCAGAATGGGTATTGTCTTAATTAGGGTTACTGTTGCTGTGAAGAGACACCATGACCACAGTGACTCTGATAGAGGAAAACATTTAATTGAGGCTGGCTTACAGTTCAGAGGTTTAGTCTATTATTGTCATGGTGGGTGACATGGTGGCATGCAGGCAGACATGGTGCTGGAGAAGGAGCTGAGAGTTTTATGTCTTGATCCACAGGCAATAGGAAGTGAACTGTGTCCACACTGGGTGTAGCTTGAACATATATGAGACCTCAAAGCCCACCTCCACAGTGACACACTTCCTCCAACAAGGCTCCACCTACTCCAACCAGGCTGTGCCTCTTAATAGTGCAGCTCCCTACAGGTCAAGCATTTGAAAACACACAAGTCTATGGGCGTCATACTTATTCAAACCACCACATTCCATCCCCTAGCCCCCATAGGCTTGTAGCCATAACATAAAGCAAGATGTATTTAGTCTAACTTCTAAAATCTCCATAGTCTATCACAGTCTCAATGTTTAAAAGTTCAAATTCAAAGTCTCATCTGAGATTCGTGCAGTCTTTTACTGTAATCCCCTGTAAAATCAAAATCAGAAAGCAGATCACATACTTCCAATATACAATGGCACAGGATGTACCTTACCATTCCAAGATGGAGGGAAGGGAGGATAATGAATTCACAGAGATCGGCCTGCCTCTGCCTCCTGAGTGCTGGAATTAAAGGCGTGAGCCACCATACCTGGATGATTATTAGATGTTTCTGCTTAGAGCACATTTTAAAGCACTTTTATAGGTATTATCATTTAATTCTCACAAGTCTATACATTTCAGAGTCTTGTGGTTACTCTTATAGTTAAGGAAACAACATGATAATAATTAATTCAAAGCCAAGACTTGAACCCAGGCAGGCCTAGGGTGTACATTTTTAATAGGGTAAAATTAAAATTAATTATCTAAACACTATTTTAAAAGGTAAGTGGTGCTCTTTAAATGCTTGGGAAGTTTTCCTGTGACCTTTTCCTTTAAGAATCTTATTTTTCAGAAGTCCAACCAGTGTGTGTGGGTCCATTATGCTAAACATCTGAAAAGCAGGGCTTCGAGACATCATCTTAAGTAGATCTGCACAGAGGCCCCTGGTATTTATCATTACAAGGGCTTGTCCCTGCTAGGTTCATAGGCTGCCATCACCCTCATAGGAGGAAATCAACTTAATGTGTTTATCTAGGTCAAGGGGAGGGAACATGAAGGGTTGGGCTGGGACACCAGCTGTAATGCCCACTTGGACAATGGCCTCCTAGTTTATGGCTTCTCTCTGAGCTCCAATTCTTTTCTGAAGAAGGAACGGTTTAGAGTTCATGATCAATGCTATCCCTTCTATTTCATCTTATTTATAAGGTTATTTTAAAAATAACATTATTTTATATGTATGGATGTTTCAACTGCATTTTATATGTATGGATGTGTACCACATGCATGCCTGGTGCCCACAAAGGCCAGAACAAGTGGACCTCCTGGAACTGGTGTTGTAGATGATTGGGAGCTGCCATGTAGGTGTTGGGAATTGAACCTGGGTCCACTGCAAGGAGAACCAGTGTTCTTGACCACCGGATCTGTATCTCCAGGCCCAGTTTGAAGGTTCTTGGAGAAGGGTTTTCATTCCAAAATTGAGAAGAGGGCATATCAATATGTAATACTTACTGACTGTTCACATTTACTCAGTTAGAGGAAAAAAAACCCCACAATTTCAAATAGAGATAGATGACTGCATGATGAAGGATGTGCAATAGCAAAGATTAATTTTACTGTGACATGTCTTTTATTAATGTTCATTTCAAATGCCCTTTTGTTTTTAAATCCACCCCAGCTGCAGGCCTGAACCTCTTTCAAGGGGACATCCTTCTGCCAGTGAGTGCTACCCACAATATAATACTGTGCCTTGGGAGTTGTGACACCCTCTGGAGCCCAACCTGTGCTCTGGGGCTTCCTCCATGTTGGATACCGTGGAAAGGAAGCAAAGATTGATGTGTAATCTGTGTCTGTAAGAACTTCCCCCACAGTTGATAGTGTAAAAAAAAAAACATTTAAAAAGCACAAAAAAGTATATAATTATCAGATAATTTATTTATCTAACTTTTCCCAATAAACGAAGAATAGGAAGGAAGTGCTCCAGGGTGTTTGTAGGGGTTGTGCCAGAGTTAGCAGTTACCTGGCTCCTTTATTTTGTTCTTATTAATGCCTCTGAATCCCCAAAAATGGTCTCTGAGGAGTTCCCATTGTTTTCATAATGAGAAGATAAATACCCTGAGTTAGTCCTTGTGGTGTGAGTTGCATGAGGGTCATGAAGGTAGACTTGGGCACTGGGCTCCTCAGACTTTTGTTATTGTTGTTTGTTTTCCATTTTGGTTTCATCACTTAATAAGTTTACAAAGTAGCTGTTTCCCTTACGGTACTTTTCATATACACTTAGTTTGGGTTGTTTCTCCTTCCCACGCATGGCTCTTGCCTATTGCCCTGATCCCCACCTGTGTTTTAACCCTTGTATTCCCCTATCCGCTCCAAATCACTGCTGTTCTGTTACCCCACCTGCCCTTTTCCCTTTAGGCCTCCTTTTGTATTCTCATGACTCCCTTCCCAGCTTCCTGACCCCTGTCCATCCTCACTTCCACCTAAATACCAAGATACAAATATTAAAACTAGAAGCCAGGCACTCCCTATGGGAGAGAACGCACAGTGTTTATCTTTCCACACCTGGGAAATGTAGCACATACATACAATGGAATGTTATCCAGCTGTAAATAAACATGAGACCAGTAGGGAAATGGATGGAATTAGACAACATTATGTTTACTCTTGTTTTTCACAGAGAACCAGAAATGCCCTGAGAGACCCGACAAGCAGATGGAAGTTCCCCATTCCATACATCCTGGCTGACAATCTGGGTAATGGAGGTCGTTCTTAACTAGAAATGGGTGAACTTTTCTCTCCCCTTTCTCCTGTTCATCAACTTCAGATCAGTATATAAAGAGCCCCGAAGAGTCTTTATCTTGTGAGAAGCAAGCCATGACATTTCTTTATCCAGTCAAGGTTTGGACAGATGACTCAGTCAGTGAAGTTCTTGCTTTACAAGCATGAGGACCCAAGTTCAATCCCCAGCATCCAAGTGAGAAGTCTGGCAGGCTGACTCAGGCTTGTAATCTCAGTGCTTGGAAGGTAGAGACAGGTGGGGCCTTGGGGGCCTGAGCTAGCCAGTCCAGCCTGCTTGGTGAACTCCAGGAGGAGAGACCCTGCCTCAAAATAAAGTGAACTGCACCCGAGGAACAACACCCCAAACTGACTCCTGACCCCCACATGCTCAAACTTATACATGTGTACCGCCTCAACACAAACATGCACACACACAGAGATGCACACACACAGAGATGCACAGACACACGCATGCATGCAC
>CABHPP010144807.1:26569-46916 GCA_902168425.1 Peromyscus attwateri | reverse complement strand
GTATTACCTGCTTATTGGCCAGGACTCCAAGAAGTGGGTCTGAATGCTAACATCCATCTTTTCCAGACACCATTCATCAAGGTATTCCTTTCCTCCCTACATCTGTCAGACCATTGGGAAAGGTGCTCCAACACTACCATGTCTGACACTCTGTGTTCAGCTGGAAGAAGCCATTTGGTCATTGCTCAAATCCAATATTGGCATTTAGAGTTACCTCTTCAGAGAAGGAGGGATGATAATAAGACAAGGTACAAATTGGCTAAGCAGATTGTGGTAAAAAGAACCCAAAGAAAAGTAAAGAGATTCTCTCCTTTAAAAGCCAGAAATGCCCCTGGTATAAGCAAGGACTCAGTGAAACCACCAAACTAGACCACTTTAGTTGGGGGAGAAATGGCTGGGCTACCTCTGAGAATAGAGAACAGCTTGGCGAAAAAGCAAGAGGATTTTATATGTGAGTCATGGGTAGAGAGAGGGGAGCCCTTTGAGCTGATACAGGCTATTCAAATCAATCAGGAATTAAGTGAGACAGAAACCCACCTTACAAGATCTACTTTCCTGGTAAATAGAAATCTTTCTCTCAAGATTTCTGAGAAATGCTGAGTTTAGACTTCTGTTTATCCAATAACAATCCTTCTGTTTACTCAGTCACAGTACTTTTGTTTAGGACCTTGTCATCAGCATTGCCATTTTGAGGACTGTTTTGAACTTACCATTGCAGTCTTTTGTTGATGATAATGGTTAACAGTATTCCCCTGGATACTTCCAGCTAATTGGGGCACTGATAAGCAGGGGATGGTTTTCTGGAACACTGGTTCAATCCAGGGGCTCAGGCCAGCAGGCAATGTTAGGAGATCTGAGGGAATTCCGTCCAAAAGCATCTGGTTTATTGGCCATTGGGTTGTTTCAATAATTCTCTCTTAACAGAATCTGAAGAGACAAGAGCAATTATTATTATAAGGATAGATAACTGTAGCATGAATCTTAAAAGTTATTATTAATAAAAACAAACCTGGAGCTGGGTATTGGGGTGAATGCTGGAAGATCAGAGAAGCAGAACAAGCCACAGCTACCTCGCCTCACCAGTTCCTCAGCTGATCCTGTTTCCTCAAACTGGAATCCTCTGAGTCCTTATCCAAATGAATCTCAGCTGAACTGCTTCTCGCAAGCCTGAAAGCTTAACCAGCCTAGTTCCTGGTTTTCATGCCTTATGTACCTTTCTGCTTTCTGCCCTCACTTCCTGGGATTAAAGGCGTGTGTCACCATGCCTGGCCATTTCCAATGTGGCCTTGAACTCACAGAGATCCAGATGGATTGCTGCCTGGAATGCTAGGATTAAAGGCGTGAGTGCCACCATTTTCTAGCCTCTGTATCTAGTGGCTGTTCTGTTCTCTGACCCCAGGTAAGTTTATTAAGGTGCACAATATTTTGGGGAACACAATACCGCCACAGATAACAGTGTGCTGAAGGCAAGTAGAAGACAGGACTGTGGTGATAGTATGTCCCCCAATATATTTTACACCCTAAAAAACTTATCTGGGGTCAGAGAATAGAACAGCCACTAGATAGACATAGAGGCCAGAAAAAGGTGGCACAGACACCTTTAATCCTAGCATTCCAGAAGCAGAGATCCGTCTGGATCTCTGAGTTCAAAGCCACACTAGAAACAGCCAGGCATGGTGACACATGACTTTAATCCAAGGAAGTGATGGCAGGAAGTAGAAAGGTATATAAGGCGTAAGGACCGGGAACTAGAGCTTTTGTTAAGCTTTTAGGCTTTTAGAAGCAGTTCAGCTGAGCTTCATTCCAGATGAGGACTCAGAGGCTTCCAGTTTGAGGAAACAGGATTGGCTGAGAAGTTGGTGAGATGAAGTTAGCTGTGGCTTGTTCTGTTTCTCTGATCATTCAGCGTTCACCCCAATATCTGGCCCTGGGTTTTTTTTTATTAATAAGACTATTTAAGATTTGTGTTACACAGGACCCCAGAGAAAACCATAGCTAGAATCCTTTATTGGAGTCCTCTGCTAGAGGCCACAATACATACCCAGTTTAAGTTTTAATTTTCTTTTCCAGTTTATTGGACTTGTTCACATAGTAGCAATATTGTTCCTTAAGTAAGAGACAAGTGCCCCCTTTTTCAGAGATTAACAAGTCCAGGTCTCACCAGTTTCACAGGTCCAACAAGGCTAGAATGACAAACTGGTTTGGGGGTAATTGCAGGGGCAAGGTTGATTCCTGGATTGTATTTACCAGAAGTGTGGAAATCTGCTGTGACTGATATAGACTATGGACAGAAGGTAAAGTTAAGGAGATTGGGAAGATCTTTTCTTTGGGTATATATTTGAAACTTCCAGGCCTGAAGTGCAGTCTTGGTGGTTGGGAGGGTAGAAGAGATCCTCTAGACCAGAGGAAGAGCCCACTTTCAGGGATAGGCAGTAAGAAGGAGAACTTAACCTGTTCACTAACAGGAGTACTTATCAGACAAGGGACAAAGAGCTCTTTTGAGTTGTGACAGATAGATCTTAGTTGTGATTTTTCTGAAACTTATAATTTTTTAAAGTTGACATAAAGAGATGACAATTTTAGATATATCAGCAGGACCACTGTTTGATTTAATGTGTACTGAAATCCTCATTGTATAAAAAGCAGTTGTTAATCTGTAAGCAGTTTGAACAGACTATTGCTTTTGAGACATAGCAAAAATAAAGCCCGAAAAGTGATCAATATAAACATGGACAAGTTTAAAACTAACAAGGGTAATTTAGTTTTTCAGCCTGTGACTATATAATTTTGATTATTTTTACATTTTTTTAGTAGACCAAAGAAGATTACTCACTTATGACACCTCCATTGATTTAAACGGAGGTTTAACATTTATGTGTTAAAATTTGAACTTGGAAACTTCAATAATAAATTATCTTCATCTTTAAGTCTCATTTTTTCACATACCTTAAATCACTTGCTCAGACCCTCCAACTTGCCCGAACCTTCTCTTTTTCCTTTCCTTTCTGGAAACATCCAATCATTTGCCATGAGCCATAAGTGCTTGATTATTTAGAGCAGGCATTGAAAAGGCAAGTCCTTTTAAGACCTCCATTGGCGCCCAAAGGAACAGTGAAGAGCAATTACTAAGTCAGTAACAACAGCATGTTAGTTTTGAGTTTGCATTTTTCATTGAAATCTGTCCTGTTAGCACTAGAAAAAAGCAAGTCCTGACTTTTGGACTTGAAACATTAAGGGTGGCAGGTAACTGAACCTGAGTTTTGAATGTTTTTATTTAAGAGACTTGGGTAATTTAAAGTTTCCTGTCAAGGTCTCAAATTTGTATGATTAGCAAGCAACACATCCATCTTTTGCACCCAAAGTTATTGTAAAGCCAGAATGGTTTTTAAAGTGAAAGCAGGTTTTTTAACTTCGACCAGAGCATCAAGAAGATTCCATCTGTCAAAGCATCTCTGTGATTTCTTCCAAAGGACTGGCATAATTTATTTACTTCACTGAAAATAGGAAAATAGACTCAATTTGTATTTAAAAGAGAGCTACCAGAGAGTGTTAGTCCTCCAAGGCTAGGAGAAGGAAAATTCAGGAAAGAATTGGATGAATAGAAAAGGAAAAACATAATTTGACTATTATATCCCTGCCTAATAACACAGTTGGGCAAATTAGGTATAATAAGGAAGGAGTGAGTGATCATTTGGCCCCAAAGAGAACAGAGAAGAGGATCTGTAGCCCTGGGCTGGTGGGACTGGCCATCAACATGCATAACAAAGATCCATAAACAGTAAGTTTTACCAGAGTGAGTGGGAACTATGTACCATGTGGTCTCCATATCAATTGAGAGTGACAAAGACATGCCTGGTATCTGGACAGTGACTCCGGGCTTCTCATGAATCTGATGGCTTTGTTAGAGGCTGAAGTCACAAGGCAGCCTCTGTCTTTGGCCACCTGGCCCAGAAAATCCAAAAGGGTTTTTTTGTGGAAGAGGAACTTGGGAGACTGAACTACCATGGTGAAGCAAAAACTAACAGTTGAACCTCAATGTCCTAACTATCCACAGTTTGGGCAGAGTCCTGGCAGTGGGCAGGGTAAAAGATAGTTCTTTGCTGAACGATTGATGTCACCACATTTGAAGCAGGCTTTATGTAGAGTTCACTGATGCTCCATCTCTTTTGAGGTAGCCTCAGGGATGCTGTTAGAATCTAGTATTTTTGTCAGTCATGGAAAGACCTTTCCATTCTTTTCTCTTCCTCCCTTCTACTAAACACCTTAAATGTCATATTCAGCCGATCTCATTGAGGGATTTGAGGGCCATCATCTAGATTCTTAAATTCTTTTTATTTTTAATCCAAAATATCTTAAGCCTGGTGTTCCCTCCTTAGTTTAATACCAATCTATTTTCCTAAATAAAGGTCCAATCTAAGTTACATATATGGTATGCTGTAGCAAATTAAGAATATTTCTACACACATTTTAAATTAACAATCATTTTTGTTATACATTTTCAGCTACCTTTTTCTCTGTTTGGGATTTTGGAGATTTTTTTTTTAGACTGCACCCTCAATAGTTTTACAAATCCTGAGATAATAAAGTTTACATTTCAACTAATGCTTCAATGATATCCATGACTTTCAATGGGACAGATTTTTCTTTTCTTTCTTTTCTTTTCTTTCTTTCTTTCTTTCTTTCTTTCTTTCTTTCTTTCTTTCTTTCTTTCTTTTTTTCTTTCTTTCTTTCTTTTGTTTTGTTTTTTGTTTTTTTGGGTTTTTTTGGCAGGATTTCTTTTTATCCTTGGAACTCACTCTGTAGACCATGCTGGCCTCAAATTCAGAGATCCTCCTGCCTCTGGCTCCCAAGTGCTGGGTTTAAAGGCATGTGCTACTAATGCCCAGCTACTAATTTTCTTAAACCATACACAGTGATGTTTACATTTCAGTAAAAGCTTTAAAATATTGTTGACCTTGAATGGGGCAACATTTTATTAAAACAAAGCCAAGAAAGGGGGGAGGGAGCATTTAGAAAGCTAAACTAATCTGTGATTACATTTAGTCATTTTAATTTTATACCTAATTTCCTTCATTAAAAAATTTACCATGAGATAAATAATAGTAACATCTATTGGAAATAATTTATTGTTAATCCCACCAGGCAAGAATAAGACTGCTGTGGGATGTTCTGTATGGCAAATGTGTTGCTAATAAAGCACTGATTGGCCAGTGGCTAGGCAGGAAGTAGGCGGGACTAACAGAGAGAATTAAAAGAGCAGGAAGGCAGAAGGAGACTGCCTGCCAGCCAGCAACCGCCAGGACAAGCAGCATGTAAAGATGCCGGTAAGCCACGAGCCATGTGGCAAGGTATAGATTTATGGAAATGGATAACTTAAGATATAAGGACAGTTAGCAAGAAGCCTGCCACGGCCATACAGTTTATAAGCAATAGAAGTCTCTGTGTTTCCTTGGTTGGGTCTGAGCGGCTGTGGGACTGGCAGGTGAAAGAGATTTATCCTGACTGTGGGCCAGGCAGGAAAACTCTAGCTACATAAGACCACTACAATTTTTAGCCAAATTTGAAGCAAGCTTGATTTTTATTGGGGTGCTCCCAAGAGCTGGCCAGTGACTGCCTCCTAAGTCTTGTTAAAGAGAGCAGCCTTATGTCTGTTACTTAGGGTCCTCCTAAGGAGTAAAACTATGAGTATTTACAAAGCAGGTTTATAAAAGACAGTGGAACAGTAAAGACGAACAGAAAAATCTACAAAAGAAAAAGCAAAACAAAATAACAGCTATCACCATGTGGTCACCATGTGATTAGGGAAGGTTAGGGGGGTTTGGGTGTTCCCCAAAACAAACAAAGGTCATGGGTTGGGGAAGGCCAGTTTCTAGAAAACAGAGATAAAACTTATTTTTAATGAAATAATGTAATGGTTCCTGCCTTCAGAATGGAGTCAGGCAGGTTCCTCATTACCTCTTAGCTTCCCCCACACACATACAGTCTTTTCCTGGGATATCCTGTTGTTTAGTTTCTCCTGTCACAGAAGAAGAAGCCACAGCCTGACCCAGGACAGAGGTTTTGGAGGAAACTCTTAGACAAACACGCTTGAGTCTAAAGTAGGCAGAATAAATTCCATCTCTAGAGCCAGTTTGTTTTTTTTTCAGTAGAGTAAAACAGCATGTGACAATCTTCCAATTATTCATAACCAAAAGACATTTAAATCTCTGTAAGACAGAGTCAATGATCAAAGGAGGGAATGAGAGTGGAGAGGAAAAAAAGAGTTAGAAGTAGGGGATTTCAGAACATTTGCTTGTGTGGTGGCCAAAGCAGTCACAACCTGTGAAAATTGGATTTCAAATGTGCCATTTTCTGGCCTCTGAGAATGATTGTCAAGCTTGTGTTGAGAACAAGCTGTTCTGCAATGAAAAAGAAGGTGGTAAGGCTTAATGGAATCTGTGAGTCCAAGAGGGGAAAGACTCTTGAGAAAACAGGTGAGAGGAGTAATCACATCTAATTTTGAATGGGAAGAGACTATGACTGGAGAAAGGAAGGGAGATGCCCTTGAAGAAGGTGTGGCAGGAAAGAATTCCCAGGAGCAGAGCAAAAAGGGAGATTTAGGAGAGATTTAGAAAGATAGTTCTTCCAAGTCTAGGTATTAAGGACTGTAAATAAGAGTTCTTGCCATAAGAATTCTAACAGCATAGGAATAGAGACACAGGGAGGGTGACACAGTAAGGCATGAGTACCAAGATCCGTAGAACAGAGTCTTAGTCTCAGGGTATCTCTAGTAGGTTTTCTGCCCCCCCCCCAATAAGTTTGTTCAATAACACAGTAAACAAGATCAAGTCAAATTGGAAAAGGGTAACAACAGGTATATTTCAGCAGAGCAACTCTCAGACAGGTTTTTTGGTCCCAAACATGTAGGCTAGAGAAGAGGTGCTCCCCAAGGGAAAGCAGGGAGATTTTATGGGTTATAGGTGAGGGGTGATGATGTGTCTACCACAAATTGAGTTTGTACCCAAGTATGGTAAAAAAACTGAGTGCTTAGGTTGGGACTTTGGCAGCTGGCAACTTCAGGGGAGGAAGCTGCAGTAGCTGTCAAGAATGCCAGAACTGGGCTTTTTTGGCACCTTTCCTTTGTTCAGAGACTCTGAGCAGGAGGGGTTTGGAGAGAAGGAAGAGAGAGACACAGATAGGAACGGGGCTTTCCAGATGGTAGAGAGGTGAGCTGGAGGTTCCAACCGAACAATCTCCAGGGACCAATACTTGTCAGATAGATGTCCAGGATGACAGTAGAGAGGCATCCCATTCCATGTGATGGGGAAATCTAAGCAGGACATAGGAAGGCTACCTGGCACACTGGAGTGATTTTCATTTAGTGAGTGAGAGAGACAGAACATGCAGTTCTGAGGAGACACTTACCCAAGTTGGCAAGAAAAGATTAGTGAGTAGAGCAGGTAGAGAAGTGACTGAAGAGACTGACTTTACATTTGGAGTCAAATATGGTGGTAGCAGAAGCCAACAGAGTCAAGGGATCCAGTCTCAGGAGGGCCTAGTTCGGCAGTTTGGTTTGGTTAGGAGAGACCAGGTTTTAAGGTTCCAAGCCTTCTTCTCAGGTTTTGGCACCAAATGTAAACGAGAGTGCAGTGAAGTTTATTGAAGGAACAAAGTGCTGGGCTGTGTAGACAACAGCAGCTTGATGGGAAAGCAAAAGGATTGTATATGATAATCATCAGAGTGGAGTTCTCTGAGCTGGTGCTGGCTGATCAGATTAATCATGAACTAGATGTCTTTGCCTGATGTGGTTGACTTGGGGGTGGAGTCAGATAAAGGAGGTAGTGGATTTCCTGGTAACAGAAACCTGCCTTGCCAGATTTCCAGGAAACATGGAGCCTAGGCTTTTGTTTACCCATTTGCAATCTTCTTATTTATCTATTTATTGAAGTTGTTTTTTATTGAAAATGAATTATTCTCATACAATATACCCTAACCAGTTTCCCCCCCCCTCCACTCCTCCTAACTTCCCCCAACCTTCTCTCCCCCCAGATCCCACTTCCCCTTCCTTTCCTCTTCAGAAAAGAGCAGGTTTCCAAGTGACGACAGCTAGACAGGACAAAACAAGATACAATAAAACAAGGTGAAAGCCTTTATATTGAGGCTAGACTGTGGTGATGTATTGTGTACCCTAATAAACTTTGCCTGAAGATCAGAGAACAGAACAAGCCACTAGATTAAACATAGAGGTCAGACAGTGGTGGCACACACCTTTAATCTTAGCACTCAGGAGGAAGAGATCCATATGGATCTCTGTGAATTCAAAGCCACCCTGGACTACACAAGATTGACTCAGTCTAGGAGAGAAACAGAGGCAGGCAGTGGTGGCACACACCTTTATTCCCAGTACTTGGGAATCACATACTTTTAACTCCAGCAAGAAAGGTATATAAGGCATGAGGAGACAAGAACTAAAGGCCTTTTCAGGCTGAAGGGTCCTAGAGTTAAGACGTGACTTGTTTCTTTGTCTTTCTGATCTTTCAGCATTTACCCCAATTTCTGGCTCCAGGTTTTTTATTAAAAGAGCATTTAAAGATTCGTGTAACACTGGATAAGGCAACCTAGTAGGAAAAAATGATTGTCAAGAGCAGGCCAAAAAGTCAGAAATATACCCACTCCCACTGTTAGGAGTCTCACATGAACATCAAGCTAACAGTCACAATATGTACCTACAGGACCTGGTGCAAACCCATGAAGGCCCTGAGCTTGGTGTTTCCGTCTCTGTGAGCCCATGTGAACTCTGCTTAGTTGATTCAGTGGGCCCTGTTCTCCTGGTGTCCTTCATCACCTCTGACTAACTCCTACAGTTTTCCTACCCCTCTTGGGGGTTGTTCTCCAATCTCCCAGGGGAGGGACCCAACACAGACCTCCAGTTTAGACTCTCTCTCTGCATGATGTCTGGCTGTGGGTCTCTTCACCTGCTTCCATTTGCTGCTGGACAAACCTCTCTGATGATGACTGCACGAACCTGGTCAGAGAACTAAGTGCTTGGAGCCTAACACTTGGTACTTGTAGGAGTACCATCCATCCTTGCCTGATGCCAAAGATGCAAACACTATTTTGGGAGCCCTGATCTCTGACCTAGTTCCTAAGCTAGATTCTAGAGCAGTTGGTGGGAGGTGGGGACACGGCAGAATGCTAAAATAGCAATGGAGGCTTGTTAAGAGAAAGATGCCTCCTGGTCAAGAGAATAGGATTTCTGACTGGATGCAGACCTAGCATTCCAATACTATTAGGGCAGTCTCCTGGCCAAGGGGCCATTAGGAAGGTGGACTTACCTTAAACTGTGCAGATGTAATAATTAATTCTTTGTACTAGGAGCCTTACTCTGGATTATTGGGTCAACTATTACTAAACAGCTACTCTCTCCCTATTGCAGTTTCTTACTCCAAGACTGGATAGGAAAAAAAGAGCCATAACCTAATGACTTTGAAAAAGGGATTACTCAGAAAAGAGGAGGGATTTATAAGAAATATTTAAAGATTATTATAATATATATATGAATATTTTAAAAAGAGGGAGGATTTATAAGAAATGTCAAATATGGGTCTTTTCTATAAAACTTATGTTTAGGTGAAGGAACTCAAATATTTTTATCTCCCCCAAGTTGTAAGGCTGTTATGCAAATGTTTTAATCCCCACAACATAGTAAAACCTTTTTTACACAAAGATTCCCTGGAGTGTTCCAGAAATGTGATGGACTGTACCAATAACCTTTTTCTCCTTAGGACAGTAGGAACCCATTTCCCCTGTCTTCATTTCCCATGTGCCAATTCTCTTCAGACTAGACAATTGAATTAAGACCGTAAGGTTGTTCCCAGCCAATGGACAAAAGACAGTCACCGCCTGAGCTAGAATAAAATGCAAGTGCACTTCCTGCCTCTATGTCTCCCTTCGAGCACCCCTTCTTGGTTAGGAGTAAAGTTTGCCTTGTTCCAGACACTTCAATTGGAAGTGGTGGTCTCTTTGTAACCCTGCATTTATTTCTAACAGTGACTGGGAGACTTTGTAAGTGGGTAGGGCTGTTGATATTTTTGTTTCCCTTGACAGCTTGGATATTACCTTCCCACACTGTGAAAGCTAGTACTTGGGAAGGTAGCTTCCCAGGCAATATGAGCTCAATTTCTCCAAGTCCTATATGGGTGATGTCTTCTCCAGAGGGTAAGGGAGTTTCTTTTGGCCAAATGTTTGTCACAGAGATGTGCTTGCAGGCAAACAAGAGCAATAGCAATAGCCTGTATTGTTTGGGAGGGGAGGGTCTCCTGGAACCCCTGACTAAAACTCAAAGGGAGGTAGTCCCGACTTAGTTATTTTGTTGTTTTGTTTTTATTTCTGTTAGATAGGCTATAGCTCCTTGGGTATACATTATCCCACCATGTGGAGTAACAACATTAAAACTATCCATGCATATGTGTAGGGGGGACATGTGTGTATATGCAGGTTTATAAAATAATACACTTCCCTGTGGCTTTTCCTGATATCCTTAGTGTTATTTATCCCTCATCTCTCCCAGTTGATCTGCCTTGTGTCCTCTCCACGTCTCTAGTTAAGTGCCCGCATTTCTGCTTTTCTGCTTCACAGCACACATGTCCTGCCTCCCCAAGCCCCTACACCAGGGATTCTCTTCCACTTCCCTGTCTACGTTCCTGGCTTAGATGGTTGCTTCAAGCAACGCACAGAAACCTGACTCTAGCATCCACACCTAAGAGAAAACATAAGGGGCTTATTTATAGGTTTCTGAAAACCTTCTTGGCTGATTTCTACAGTGGCTGACCCAGTTTACATCCCCACCAACAGTGAATAAGGATTTCCTTTCTCTATTTCCTGGCCAGTATTTGTAGTCCTTTGCCTTTTTGATGACTTGAGTGAGACAGAATCTCAAAGTAGTTTTAATTTGTACTTCTCTGATGTATAAAAATGATGTACAATTTAAAAAAAATATTTATTGACCGCTTTATTTCTTCTTGTAAGAACTCTCTGTGCAGTTAATCTTTCATTTTTGACTGGGTTGTTTTCCTTTTCTTTCTTATTTTTTTTCAACAAAGCTTTGTATATACACTAGCTATAAAGCCTCTATCAGACAAAATTGGCAAACATTTTCTCCCTTTCTATAGCCTGTCTCTTGACTCAATTAATAGTTTTCTTTGCTTATAGAAGCTGTTTAATGTTGCAGGATCCCAATTGTTGATTGCTTACTTTATTTTCTGGGCAACTGGAGTCTCTTCAGAAAGTTCTCACCTATGGCTATAATTTCAAGTTGTTTGTTTTGTTTTTTTTTTGATTTTTACTATAGCAATTTCAGAGGTTCAGATCCTACATCCCATTCAGTAAATGATAAAGATCTGGTTTCCTTTTATTACAAGTAGATATAAAATTTTACCAGGACCATTTGTTAATGAGGTTGTCTTTCCTCTAATGAATATTTTGGGAATCAGCTTCAAAAATAAAAATCAGGTTGCTGTAACTGTGTGATTTTAGATCTGGTTCCTCTGTTTTATTCCATTAATCTAGATGTCTGTTTTTAGCATCAGTACTGGAAGAAAAATGAGGAAGAGAAGCAGGAAGACTCAATCTCAACAGGCTGAGACTGCTTCAGTGGAACAGTGAGGGGCCCCATCCTTTCTGTGGGATGAAGGTTGAGCACATTTAGAGGGGTTGGGGGACATGTATATATACATGGGTAGCTAATAGCAAGTTATAGGTGTGTGTGTGTGTGTGTGTGTGTGTGTGTGTGGTTTGACTGGGGCTAAGGTGGGCTGTCTTTGATACCCAAGCATATTAATAGTTTCTGCAAGTGGAGCAGAACAGTCAGACTAGGGCTAAGCAATTCTTTATGGCCAGGGGCTATTGCCTAGTACAGCCTAACTTAATTCCTCATGACCTGAGGCTGTCACCCAACAAGTGCCATGTACTTGTTTTTTTATGACTTTCAGAGAAATCAGGTATGATGACATGACCAGCCATTGTATGTGCTGGGGGGAGGGGGAGGCAGTATTTCTTTTCCTATCCAAAGTACTTTGCAATTATAAAAGAATTTTAATTTTGTTTTTATATAGATTTTTGTGAAGAATGGAGTTGGAAAAGTTGGGATTGGATGTCTGTACAAGGCAAACTTTACTCTTGATCAAATAGGTATGCTTGGAAGAACAAACACACACCAAGACAGCAAGCACATTTGTTTTTATTTTAACTCAAGTGATGGCTATATCTTTTTCCCTTTGGCTGGGGCCCACACTCACAATCTTATGCAATTTTCTAGTCTGAAAAAAATTGTCATACAGGAAATGAAGGAGGAAAGGGCGAGAGGTCATTACTTCAGGTCATCAAATTCCTAGAATAGAGCAGACTGACCTGGCCCCATTGGAATGTTAGTCTGTACCCAGGCCAGAGGTTCTGTTCTCTTAACCAGGAGTTTTCTTTTAACAGGTCTTCATAGATACATTTTTTGTAACACAGATCTTAAAAGATCTTATAATAAAAAACTCAGAGCCAGATATTGGGGTGAAAACTGAAAAAATCAGAGAAGCAGAAAAGCCAGCCACTAGCTTACCTCTATGAAATCCTCAACCTCAAGAGAGTGAGTTCCTGTTTCCTCATACCTTATGTACATTTCTGTGTCCTGCCATATTACTTCCTGGGATTAAAGTAGTATGTCACCACTGCCTGGTTCTGTTTCTGTTATGTAGCACAATGTGGCCTTGAACTCACAGAGATCCAGGTAGGTCTCTGCCTCCTGAGTGATAGGATTAAAGATGTGTGCCACCACTGCCTGAACTCTATGTCTAATTTAGTGGCTGGATCTGTCCTCTGATCCCCAGGTAAGCTTTACTGGGGTACACAATACATCACCACACATTGTGCCTCCCTAAAGACCTTAAAATCATTTAGAAACCAGATCAGATGTCAGAGCTTCAGAACACTTTTGGATCCTTAGCCTGAGTAAAAGATGAAAGTGCCAAGAATGCCAAGGACATTTCTAGCTTTTAGTCATGAATGAAACCAGTTGCTTTTCTTTTGGGTTCTTTTACCCTATATTATATAGTCAATGTATACACCACAACAACAGTCCAGTAAGTTATCCCCACTGTTACAACAGTGACATTTCTGTTTCAGGGGTAACCAATAACTATGGAATTGAAATAAAGCCAGATAAATTGACAGGAACACATGCCTAATATTGTAAACCTAGTCAAGGAACCCATGACTGGAGAGGTCATAGGTCCTAAGGAAGAAACCACTACTAACATAGTACTAAAGAATTATATTTTCCAACTACCTACTAACTACTTATCATTATATTTATAGATAATTATCACTTGCACCTCTTATCAAGGAAGCTTCTTTTTTCAGCAAAGACTATTAGAGAGATCCAAGTTATCTTAGTTTGAGTTTCTATTGCTTCAACAAAACACCATGACCAAAAAGCAAGTTGGGAAGGAAAGGGTATATTTGGCTTATACTTCCACATTGCTGTTCATCACTGAAGAAAATCAAGACAGGAACTCAAATGGGTTAGGAACCTGGAGGCAGGAGCTGATGCAGAGGCCATAGAGGTTTTCTGGTCCTACCACAGCCCTGCGGTAGCTGCTCAGACAGAAATGAACACACAGAGACTTATATTAATTATGAACTGTGTGGCCTAATGGCTCAGGATTCTTGCTAGCTAGCTATTACATCTTAAATTAACCCATTTTTATTTTTAAAGAGATTTTCTATTCATTTTACATATCAACCACAGATTCCCCTGTCCTCTGTATTCCCACCCCCAGCCTTCTCTCCCAACCCACCCCTCCATTCCCACCTCCTTCAAGGCAAGGTCTCCCATGGGGAGTCAGCAGAGCCTGGTACATTCAGTTGAGGCAGATCCAAGGCCCTCCTCCCTGTACCAAGGCTGTGCAAAGTGTCTTACCATAGGCACTAGGCTCCAAAAAGCCTAGGGAGGTTCCCAAGAATCCACAAAGATGACTGTACCATAGACTACTGGCAATGGTCGAGAGGTTGCCTGAGCTGACCTACTCTGGTGATGTTCCCTACTCTACTCTTGGATGGCTGAATACCCTAACTGTCATCATAGAACCCTTATCCAGTGATTGATGGAAGCAGATACAGAGATCCACTGCCGGGTCGCAGGTGGAGCTCCAGGAGTCCAATCAATGAGAGAGAGGAGGGATTCTACAAGCAAGAGATATTGAGACCATGATTGGAATTAACACATTTCTATAAATCTATAAATCTATACTTCGCCACATGGCTCATGACTTACTGGTACCTTTACATCTTGCTTTTCCCTGGTGGTGGCTGGTAGTGTCTCCCAGCTCTGCCTTTCTCCTTCCTCTCTCTCTCTCTCTCTCTCTCTCTCTCTCTCTCTCTCTCTCTCTCTCTAGTTAGAATGTTCCGCCTAATCTTATTCTGCCTCATCACTGGCCAAACAGCTTTATTTATCAACCAATCAGAGCAACACATTTTCACAGCATCCAGAATGACATCAGCCATCAGGAGGACAGCTGCTTATTGGCTTGCTTCCCCTGGCTTGCTCATCCTGCTTTCTTATAGAACCCAGGACTACCAGCCCAGGGATGGCACCATCCAAAATGGGCTTGGCCTTCCCCATTGATCACTAATTGAGAAAATGCCTTATAGCTGGATCTCCTGGAGGCATTTCCTCAACTGAGGCTTCTTCCTCTCTGGTGACTCTAGCTTGTGTCACGTTGACACACAAAACCAGCCAATACACATATCTAGCCAAAATGAGAACAAATGAGTGTGGATGACTAGACACAAATGGGACATCTGCAATACAACCCCTGCACCCAGAGCTCAAGAATCATCATGGAAGATGGGGTGGAAACACGTAAGAGCCTGAGAAGAAGAGCAAGTGCTGTGTAACAGTTTTCTTCTGGACAGTAGGTATTTTGGTCCCGTGAACTTTCAACTGTACGGCTGCTGGCAGAAGACCTGAAAAGGCATCAGTGAACAGGTCAACATGGATGGAGAAAAATTTCACAAGGCTCCACTCCTAAATAAGGGTTTACAAGCAGCCAATGGTTGCTAAGAGAGGGAGAACCAGTTTTTTTTGTTGTTGTTGTTGTTCATTGTTGTTTTTCAAGGACAAAAGCCCAGTCTTGAGTCAGTATACACACACACACACACACACACACACACACACACACACACACACACACACAAGAAACTAAATGCAGAAGAAAAGGTCATGAACTCCAGAGAGGCTGATGGGGGATGGGGGTCATAAAAAGAGTTTGAGTGGGAGGCAGAAGTGGAAAGGATGTAAATACAGATTACTCATGTATGGAATCTTCATATAAAAAAAAAAACTTAGTTTCAAAACACGAAAGCTAATACTAGAATGACTGTATGGCCCAGCTCTATCACTCCTGTGCATATACCCAAAGCACTTTATATCCTACCATAGAGATACCCGCACATACATATTCATCACTGCTGTATTCACGTTTCTAGGAATGGAAAGAACCTCGTGCCCTTCAACAAATAAAATGATGATGAAAATGTGTTTCATTTACACAGAGAAATTTTATTCAGCCACAAAGAAAAATGAAATTATAAATTTTGTCTGAACTGAAAATATTTTAAGTAATATAACCCAGGTACAGTAAAGAAAACCACCTGTTTTTTACATTATTGAGATCCTAGCACCTAATTTTTTAAATGTGTATATTATGTGAGTACATATAGAGATCAGGAAACTAGAAAGGGATCACTGAGAAGAGCAAAGAGACTTTAAATTAGGGTGAAGACAGGCATTAAAACTCATGTGGAAATGGAAGGGTCAATACTGGAGGTAGAAGTTTTAAGTGGGAATGGTGGGCATAGAGATAGGGGAGAATAATAAATGTGGGAGGTTAACCCCAACTAAGTGTGTACACAAAGGTTACAAGAACAACTCACACTTCCTATGTCAATTAAAAAGTAAAATTTAAAGAAAATAAAACTACTATTTAGGGATGACAGGGTCTGGATATCTCTGTTGGTATTTTCAGGCCATTCCATGATATTCTGGAATACATTGGATAAATATACAGTTAATCAGAAAAATAAACTTCTCTCTACCATGAAACATGATCATTTGAAGTATGTATTAAGCTTTATCTAATAATGCATGCAATGTTTAAAAGAAATATAAAGTTCCAACTGGAGTTTTCCCTATAAATGAAAATTCAATATCAGAATGTACTACCTTCATTTAGAAAGGTTGGATAAATTCCTCAAATATTAAGGTAATTTGAGGATTGCTTGACCACCTATTGAATGCATTATTGAGAATATGTCATTTACTTTCCTAAGCCTTACTGCACTGATGCATAAAATGGGAATATAAGTAGTACCTACATTGGAATATAATTATGATTGAACATTTAAGACACCTAGTATTGATAAGTTCAAATGGTTTTGTTATTTTTTAATTTATAGTCTGAATATAAATTATAGTAAAATTAATGAATATATGAATAGAGAACACATGAATTCATATATATGCCCATATAATACCTATGTACACATATATACATGTGTCTAATGATTAAAATGAAATATCTTTACTGTTGCTTCTGTTAACTGATGATTACAATAATATTCAAATGGTTTGGAAGAAGTAACTCATGGAAGTCTGTAGCTGGAGAGTTTTCTCTCTGGTCCCACCAAGCCCCAGCAGTCCGACAGCCCACTTATAAAATAAACACACAGACGCTTATATTATTTCAACTGTTTGGCCTAATGGCTCAGGCTTCTAGCTATCTAGTTCTTACATCTTAAATTAATCCATTTCTATAAATCTATACCTTGCCATGTGGCTCATGGCTTACCGGCATCTCCACATGCTGCTTGTCATGGTGGCGGCTGGCAGTGTCTCCCTCCGCCTTCCTGTTCTCTCAATTATCCTCTCTGTTAGTCCTGCCTAAACTTCCTACCTGGCTACTGGCCAATCAGTGTTTTATTTATTGACCAATCAGAGATACACATTTGACATACAGACCATCCCACAGCAGAAGTCTGAATAGGTACCAGAGACAGATGAGAAAACAATTCTCTTTCCAGAAGACAGTAAACAACTGCTATGCCCCCATTTTGGATTGACAAATCAAAGAAATCTCTTGAGATTTCAGTGTGAATACTAACACGCATGCACAGAGAAGTACAAAGGTTCCTCTTTTAAGAGTGAACCCTGCTTTGGTCCCACCTACTTTACCAGACCCTGTTGTCTTATAACTGCACAATTTCCACAGCACTGTTGGAGGATTCTTGCTTAAGTCTTTCTGGAATGCTGTGCTGTGTCTGTGGCCCATGGATTAAATAGAAAGTTATGATTTAGAAACTGTGAGAAAGCCATGCATTGGAAGCCTGGATGACATCAGAGGTTTTTAAATATTGCGTCTAACATTTCATTATCAGAGCTAAAGAACTTTTCCCTGAAGTCTCATTTCTCACAATTTCCCCTCATAGACCTCTTCTATTCCTCTATTCCATGTTCTAGTCATGAGTTTGTGCTCCCATACTTTTCTTATTGGAAATCTTCAGGAACCACTATTAAGACCAACAACTAGACAATGTGTAGAATAGTGAGAGATATTGGAGAACTCAGTTCTAAATGGATTATCAACCCTCCCCTCAAAGTTTAGAGACCTGTGTGGAAGAGTAGGCAGGAAGATTGTAAGAGCCAGCAGGGATGGATGATGCTAAGGAAACTTCCAGACACTATAGGACTGATGCCCATATGATCTCACAGAGACTTTGGCAGCATGCACAAGGACTGCACAGGTTCAAGCCAGACAGGGTGCAAATGCTGAGAGAGAGAAGTGGATACGGGTTTCCACATCTAACCCAGAGCTATCTGCAATTGGTACCCTCTTACAAAGGGAAAATTAGCCTTCTCTAATGGAGTCTTACTACATACATTAACCACACTTAAGGACCCCATTCCCGGAAATAGATGGCCAAAACAAAATGAATTCAATAATATTTTTTTTTCAGATTTTTATCTCATATAGCTTTATTTGACTGTTCTTTTGTTCTATTGCTTGTATATTTTGGCTTTTTATTTTGTGTTTTTATAGTGTGTGTTTTTTGAGCTTTATTAGTTTGCTTTTTTAAAGACAGAGAAAGAAATGGTGTGAGTTAGTGGATGGTGAGGTGGGGATAACCTGGGAAGAATTGGGAGAGGAGAAAATAATATATTCTATAAATTTTTTTCAAGAAAAATGTTTGGTTTAACAACAACAACAAAAATCCACAGGAACTGACTGAAGGAACTTTAAATATTAAGAACTATTTGAAGAAGGCTGGTGAAGGATTCAAGTCTACAATCAGTGCTTATGTAAATAGGAAAGGCAAAAACAGCTACTTGGCTATTTTTCTTAGGATCTCTGCCTATGAGCATAATTCCTGGTTTGGTGTAGTGAGTACCTACCACTCCAGCATCTGATATGTTAGATGTTATACAGGAATGTTAAGACTTATGTTGAAGTGCAAAAAAAAAAATCTTTGAAATGAGAATGTCTCATAGCAATATATATCTTGCACATTAGGTATATGACAAACACTATAGAACTAAAGCGTGTATAATTATCCCATTGAGTTTTGCCTCAGCCTTTCACGTGAGTCTTAGATTCCTCATCTGTGGAATTTTTCACAGATTGTGGCTATACAATACTTGAAGGGGATAAGAACAATCTCTGCTCTCTTGCTGCATGCTGACAGATGAAAAGGGACAAATTGGCTCCATCACTTTTCCCCACCAGGATGTATTTAAGGCTGCATGGTTGACATTCCTCTGGGAGTCTGTGTCCAGACAGGAGTGGAGCCAGTTGTGGGGAAGTCAGCAAATGTCAGCAGCAAGGAAGGAGGGAGAATGAGAACATGTAGCATGTTTCTTCTCCCCAGGGGAAAGGTCTTTGAGGCGTGGAGCAACGTGGAAGGGCTGGGTACACAGTGCTGGAACTCAGCAGATAGCTGAAGTCCCAGCAGGAAGCAGAGGCAGAAAGCCAGGCCAGGTGGACCAGGCTCAGAAGGCAGAGGAAAAATAGGACTACCATTTGGTGAGGCCCCAGGTGCCTAGAACTCACACCAGGGCTACCAGATTCTGTATTTATGGTGAAACAGTTATTTTCTGGCTCCTGCGAGTAAAGTCGCAACACCTCACATTCTGACTACCCCGCTTCTGCAAGGAAGTTGTTGGCATTTTCTGCTGGTGGAAAAGCACTGCTGGGAAGGGACAGAGAAACAGTGCTGTGAGTACACACACACACAAAAAAGAGCGTCCTTCTGCCATCTGAGGATCTGAAGCAGTCACAGTCACACTGACTTGAGGGCAGGTCTGTGGCCAGAGAGACAGGAAAATGAAATGGGAGGTGACTGCACACTGGATAAATGCAAGAGTAGGCTGGGGACTAATGTCCCACTCTGTGAAGAAACTTAAAAATCAAGAAAAATGTAGAGTGACATGTTTTCTTAAAAATACTGTTTCCGACAAGGTATGTCCATGATACCTAGAAGAACAGGGTGGCTGTTAGAGCAAACCCTGAATTAGTTTAATGGAGTCTGAAATCTGTTCAATACAGGTAGTCCAAGTACACATGTTTATAAACAGAAATACAGGGAGAGGTTTGAACTTCTTCATCAGCATCACTTCAACTCTCAGTCACACCAACGACGCCCTCCAGAAAGTTTTTGTTGTTCTGTTGGCTGCATCCCTTGGTTTTCTGTTGTTGGGATAAAGACCACAAGGAAAAGCTACTCAGAGAGGAAAGGTTTGTTTTGCTTAGATGTCCTAATCAGTCCAAGGCAGAGACTTAAGCAGAAGAACTTGGAGGCAGCAACTGAAGCAATGGCCATGGAGGAATGCTGCCTACTAGCTTGTACTCTGTGGCTTTCTCACTCTATGTTCTTATATCCCCAGAACCACTAGGGGTAGCACCACCAGCAGTGGGTTGAGCACTCCACCAACAATCTTTAATCAAGAAAATGCCCTAAAGACCTGCCTACAGGCCAATCTGATGGAGGCATTTTCTCAATTGAGGTTTCCTTTTCCCAAAATGACTCTGGCTTGTATTAGGTTGACAAAAAGAAATTAACTGCCGGCCGTTGGTGGCGCATGCCTTTAATCCCAGCACTCGGGAGGCAGAGGCAGGTGGATCTCTGTGAGTTCGAGGCCAGCCTGGGCTACCAAGTGAGTTCCAGGAAAGGCGCAAAGCTACACAGAGAAACCCTGTCTCGAAAAACCAAAAGAAAGAAAGAAAGAAAGAAAGAAAGAAAGAAAGAAAGAAAGAAAGAAAGAAAGAAA
>CABHPP010144807.1:0-26559 GCA_902168425.1 Peromyscus attwateri | reverse complement strand
AAAGAAAGAAAGAAAGAAAGAAAGAAAGAAAGAAAGAAAGAAAGAAATTAACTAACTGTAACTAACTGACTACTCAGCACAGTGGTCAAATATGACGGAAGATTAGATATCTTCTCAGTTGGCTTAGATGTTGGAAATCCAAACTAGATCTGCAGTTTGCACATGTCAGTTCTATACATTCCCAGCAAGGCATGTGGAGAATCTTCTCAAGTCAGAAACAAATTTAATGACACACATACAAATTTAATTAGCACATACATAAGGGTGTCTTTGGGGCTTGTGCTTTATTTGGCTCCCAATTGTTAGAAGATATGCATAATGGTGGCCAACTCCGATACTCAGACTGCTTTGTCGAGGGGTTGACATAAAGGGAACAAGGCAACAAGGAATATGGGAGCCTATATTACCTTTTCCAGTAACTTTAAAACATTTTTTGAAACTTTATTTTTTTAATATTTGTGTCTGAATATTTTATCTGCATGTATTGTTGTATACCACAGGTGTATATGGTACCCATGGAGGCCACAAAAAGGTGTCAGATCCCCAGGACTGGGATTATAGATAGTTGTGAACCACAACTTTGGGGCTGGAAATTAACCCAGGTTCTCTGACAAAGCCCCTAGTACTCTTAACCAAGTAGTGCTCTGAGCCTTCTCGACAGCCTCCAGTTACTTTTGAAAGCATCACAGTGGAGAAAACCTGATCTTAACAATGAGATGGTTTGTTCCTGAACAAGATGAAAAAGGTACTCCTCTATTTTATTCTCTTTCTCTCTTATTTTTCAGCTAGGGCTATAATAACTGGTGCCTGAAAGAAAACAGGCATTTTTCTTCTTACAGCATAAGAGACCAACATTTAAGATCAAGGTCCTGGCAGAACACAAATTCAGGTGAGAGCCTTCTACAAAGCACACAGAACCCTGTCTTATCACTGTGCCCCCAGCAACCATTTCTGAGTATGGAAGATGGAACTCTGGTGTCACATTGTAGGAACTCAAGGTCATATTGGCCTAGGCTTCCACTCTCTTGGTTTCCTTTAACTTTCATTGCTCTCCAATTTCCAAAAACAGATTTTGAGGGTTAGATCTTCAATATAGGAAGTTTAGGGAGACAAAAGTCAGTGCTTTACATATTTGGGGTTTGCAGAAGTAATCGAGAAAAGACAACTATGGAAACTAAAACTTAATTAGAATTATTTAAAAAACCCTCTTGGACTGAAACTTGAAGAGTGAAAATAACAATGACTTATGTTTACATTTGTGACTTCCCTCAGAACATTTTCATACAGACCTCATAAAAGGATTGATGTTAGATTTAGGAAGTGGGGGGCGGGGGAGAAGAAAGGAGAAGGGGGAGAAGAAAGGGGGGGAGGAATGAAGGGTTGCATGTAGAAAACATAAGAGGTTTGAGATGGGGGCAACAGGTTGGATGTGATCTAAATATACTGCATTCATATATAAAATCTCTAAATAATAAATAAAATGTAAAATAAATATCCACAGCAACCATAAGAAGTGAATTTGAAAGACCTTATTACCCATTTCCTGGCCAGAAACATGAAGGGATGTTGGGATTGTGTATGGTGACTTAGGGCTTTGAGGCCCTGGAGTGCTGAGCAGACTACACTGGACACTTCCTATGGCTTCCACTCCAGCATCTCTTTCCATTACAAACGACCAATATTGTACTTTTTAGATGCCCCACAATGATACAATAGGACACATATTTATGGTAATCCCAGATGCCAGTGGTTACTTAAGATGGACAATATGAAGCCATTCCCCAAAGATTAAGGCTCTCTGTTACTTTTCTTGCACTGTAATTTAATTCTCAAAAGACTTTCTGGGAATTATTCCTCAGGCAAATGGCGAAAAATACCCAGGAGGCAGATAAAATCCTTAATGTGAGAGTTATTTTATTTTTTTAATGAAAATAAACAAAGTTCAGACAGAATAAGAAAACTGAGCATCGAAAGTGAGAAAGATTTTGTCATGAAGCCTTCGGCTGAGCTGCATCCCACCAGAATGTATATGACAATGTCCTTGGTACAGCCTCTGGGATCTCAGGGGAGAGTCATCTACAAAACCTGATTTTTCTAAATTCTTATCAGCATCATCAGTCCGTTCTTTCTCTTCCTCTTCACTTGCTTGGTTATCAGTGAGCATTTGTGAATAAGCATTTATAGATTCTGGAAAAAGGAAAGAAGGGAAACATTATGACTTAAATGAAATGTCCTTTGTTGGGAGCTTAATTATACTTCTGGTCCCCAGCAGGTGGTGCTATTGTGACCAGTGATGAAAACTTTTGTGACCAGTGATGAAGATACTGCAAGTGGAGTACTAGTGTCTATGTTTCTGAAGACCTCTTCGTGGTTCTATTAGCTTCTTGACTGCCAGAACAGAAGAGCACCCTTGCCATGTAGTCTCTCCACAATGATATTCTGTAGAATCAAATAGGTCAAGCAACCATGGACTGATACTCAACAATTAGCTAAAATAAACCTTTCTTTCTTTGCATTGCTCACTCTGGTACCTTAGTCATAGCTATACAAAAGCAGATAGATGTTTGTTTTTGCGATTGGGGGAGCATCACCCAGCTCCTAAATAAATCACACACAGAAGCTTATTCTTAATTATAAATGCCTGGCCTTAGCTTGGCTTGTTTCTAGCCAGCTTTTCTTAACTTTAAATTATCCCATATATCTCGGGCCTCAGGGGTTTTATCTTTCTCTATTCCTGTGTACCTTTTCTTTCCTTCTTATTCCATGTCAGGCCATGTAGCTATGTGACTAGGTGGCTGGATCCTGAAGTCCTCCTTCTTCCTCTCTCATTCCTTCTTTGGCTACTTCTTTTCTCCTCCGAGATTTCTTCTTCTATGTATTCTCCCTGCCTGCCAGCCCCACCCATCCTTTCTCCTGCCTCACTATTGACCATTCAGCTCTTTATTAGACTATCAGGTGTTTTAGGCAGGAAAGTAACACAGATTCACAGAGTTAAACAAATGCAACATAAACAAAAGTAATACACATTAAAATAATATTCCCCAACAACAACAACAACAACAACAACAACAACAAATAAGCCAGTGGCTCTTGGGTTCCACTGGCAGCAGCAACAGCTTTCTTCTAACTTGCATGTTTAAGTGAACTTTCATTACAACTCAGAGGATTCTGCTCCATAACAATGGATGGTTGCTATAATGATTGTCAACTTGACAGGATACACAATCACATAGGAGACACGACAGATTCACCTGTCAAGAATTATCTAGATTATATTAACTTCTGGACATGCCTGTGAGATATGACTCTCCTTAACTGTGGGGTGGGGAGGAATGGGGATCCTGAACTGAATAAAGAGGATAAAACAAGCTGAGCACAGGCATTTCCACTCTCTGTTTCCTGATGGCAAATGCAGTGTGATCAGCTGCCTCAAGCTCCTACTGCCATGGCTTCACTGTCATGATGTACTGTATCCCATCACACTGTTAAACTGGGTAAAACTCCCTCCCTTAAGTTAATTTGGTCAGGGTATTCTACTACAACAACAGAAAAAATAACTAATATGACTACATCCTCACTTTGATTTTAATTATGCTGAGACATTATTAGTTTAGGATTATTTATCACTTGGATCATGTGGGACACTGAAGTATTACCACTCGTAAGGATGTCTGAGATAATTACAGGCTATAATGAGCTCAAGCCATTGTGGTACAGTGGTCATATATAAAGATTTGTCCTAGGTAGAAAACAATATGAGAATTGGACCCTACTATAAATCCACAGTTATGGTTACTCTCCAAACAACAGTATTTACTAGGCTTGCCATTTCCTTGGCCATTACATTTCTCAACAATTACTATGCCACCTGAAGGTTTGCTTGGATATGGCCCACACATTTACTTAGTGATCACTTTTAATAGAGTTCTAGGTAAAAGAGCCCAGTAGAAATAAATTCTGCTATTTCCTAAGCCTCTACTTCTGTCTGGATCCCTGATAACTGTTATACACACTATCTCAATCCATGCTCATATCTATTTCTTCAGATGAACCCTGGCCATCCCTCTTTACCATCCCCAGATGAAAAGTAAACTTAGAAGGAATAACCATCATGCTCAAATTTCTCACCTAGCTGCAGAGCCCAAGCCTGGAACCAAGGACTTGTGACTGCCAAAGACTATCATTTGGACTAGTTGTCACACTCCTGCCCCTACAATTGCTTTATTTTACTGTTGCAGGTTTTACCAGCCTATGATGGTTCTACCAAGCAGAGCCTTAATACACAAATATTTGGGGCAAGTGATTAGCTTGTACCAACTTCAACTACTTTTGAAATACTAGTAACCTGTGATCACCATTCCTACAATGCAAATGAAATAATTAAATTCAAAGGGCCTTGAAAAGAAAGGTGTAAGAAAATTTTCAGACAAATCAGTAATATAGCAGTGCTCTCTGCCTTACCTATTCCGGGGCACTTGATCCCTAGGCTCTGGGAAATAGCTGTCTTGGAATTGCAGAGAACTGCCATTCTGACAATAGAATCGAAGCCCATTATCAACTCAAAGAAAACTCACTGTTTATTACAAGAAAGATTGCAGATTGATTCTATTTGTCTGGAGATCTACTTTCTTTTTTTTTGTAACACCATGAAATAACTTGTTACACAAATACATAACAGTATTGATGGGATACATAAGTAAGGGGAGAAATTTACCCACAATCCTGACACATTTTTAAAATCTATTTTCATTTCTCTCTATTCCTTTCTAGTTTTGTTCTCTCCACGTAATTTTTTTCAATGCTAAAATCTATCAGTGGTATAATTCTGTGTTCTATTTGTGTTTTCATTAAATATTAGAGGCAAAGCTCTGCCCGTGTCATTGTAGGAGCTCCTGCTGCCACATCTTGAAGATGACAGCTCACACTTGCAGCTGGGGTCAGATTGATTGTCAACAGCCACAGCACATGAGGACTGCCATACAAACAGTTACTGGGAAAAGGCTTGCTCCTTTAGCTCCTCGTTATGTTTGATATTTCCATGCCAAGATAACATGGCTGGGATTCATATAATAGCCATGAAGTATTCTATTTATGAATGGGCCACAACTACTTCAAAACCAGAGATGTACCTGAGCAGAGAGACCACGAACTAGTCTTTCAAGAGATTTAAACAAATCTATATTGGATTAAGAAATCTGCTGAAATCAGAAAGTTTTATAGAAAACTTTTGGTAGACTTGAGGAAAGAAACAAAGGAGTGTGTAGTAAGCACATCACACTGACATGTCAAATACAAGGCTGAAGCCAAAGATTGATTGTGATGAAAGAAGGAAGAGTCCTGAGAGAGTCCTATAAGAGCTGGGAGAAAACAACAAATGGTAGTGTCCTATTCTCAAGGTCTAGGCCAATTCCTAGCTAAGATAACACTTACTGTTGTATTTCCTTATATTTGATTCCCATAAAGCTCAATTCATCTTTTTATTGCCCCAAATATTTGTAAAATATTAAAAAACCTAAAGATCTAAAGAATAGCATAACAAATCTCCATGGGTGCACCAGGCAGCCTGGTCAAATTTTAATATTTTCTGCACTTGCTTCAGCTGTTAGTAAATATTCAGACATCATGGTGACATGGAAACCATGCACATTGCTCCTTCCGTCTTTGGCATCTGCTTATGTCATATCTATTGCTCATTCATATTCACAGAATGTAGCATGTCCATTTACATTATGCATTTACATTTGCATTACATAATGAATGAAGCATACTGTGTGTCATTCTGGAAATTGCTTGCTTTACTCTATATTCTGTTTTCATATTTAACCACATGACTATGGCTCAGTCAGAGTAACTTTTGCATTACCATTCTACCATCAATTCTTTTCAATGAAATCTTAGGAATGCTTTCAGGTGTTTTATTTTGTTTAAGAGCAGTCGTATATAGCCTCTGAAATCCTGATTTTCTCCCCACTTCTCACATGTTGAGATTATGGGTATCCAACTATTATGGTCAGGTTTTTATTGTAAGTAAAATGGTGTGGTCAGCATTTGTTTGTCTGTTTGTAGATATTGGTATGTTGAAGCAATTATTTGTTAATATTTTATGTTAATTATGTTAACATTATTTTATTTAATGTTAATTCAGATTATTCCCTACATTTCTTTTTTTTTTTTTTTTTTGGTAATTTTCCACAGAATTGCAAAGCCATGCTTGATGGTAAGGAGGGTTGCTGTGGGATGTCTTTCTGTATGCTGTGAATATGTGTGACTCATTGGATAATAAATAAAACTGCATTGGCCTATGACAGGGCAGGATAAGGTTAGGCAGTACATTCAAACTGAAGATGGGATGAACAAGGGTGGAGTTGAGGAGATGACAGCCCACCACCAAAGTAGCAACAAGATGCTAGCAGACCGGTAATGCCACAGCCACATGGCAACATATAGATTAATAGAAATAGGTTAAGTTATAAGAGCTAGCTAGCAAGAAGCTTGAGCCATAGGCCATACAGTTTGTAAGTAATATAAGTCTCTGTGTGTTTACTTGGGATTGAGCAGCTGCAGGACCAGGCAGGACACAGGAAAACTTCCATCTACATTTGGTGAGACAAATGTAGAAAAGGGGAAGTATTGTGGGATGTCTTTCTGTATCCTGTGAATATGTGTGGCTCCCATTGGATAATAAAAAAGCTGCATTGGCCTATAGCAGGGCAGGATGGAGCCAGGTGGGAAAATCCAAGAGATGGTGAGAGAAGAAGGGCAGAGCTGAGGAGACACAGGCTTGCTGAGGATGGAGCAACAAGATGCCAGCACACTGATAATGCCACAGTCACGTGGCAATATACAGATTAATAGGAATGGGTTAAGTCAAGTTGAAAGAGCTAGCTGATATAAGCTGAAGCCGTAAGTCATACAGTTTGTATTTAATATAAGCCTCTGAGTGGTTATTTTATAAGCAGCTGCTAGATGGTGGGTAGGAGAGATTTCTCCTGAGCACAGGGCCAGGCAGGACATAGAGAAACTTTCCTATACAGAGGGTGTGTTCCCAGCTCTCAAGGAGCTCCTGTTACGCCTTCTGAGCAGTCCTTCTTCATATCCATGTCCTTGTTTCAGGATATGTGATGTTTTCTGAACTGTTAAGTTCCTAAGTCTGAATATTAATCTTTATCAGTTTACAAGAATTCCATTTTTTTTGTTCTGCTCCTTATAAAATCTTAAAGACTTTGAACAGAAGTTCTGATGTTTTCAATTTTAATATTCCTTAAAATATAAGAGTTAGATCTTAATTACTCCTTTTTCTTTAATTATTCCTTTAAGAATTTTTTTTTTCTCTGTGGTGCTGAGGGCAAGGGAAAGATGCCCTTCCCTCATTGCCCCTGCTACCTGTGGTGGGTAAAGAAGATGACCCCCGCCTTACCAGCTACAGCACTCAGGAAAGTGGACCCTGTACCTCACCTGCATAGCACAGTAGAGCTGACCCTATTGATGGAGGTGTGGGTGAACCATCCAAGAACATGAACTTGGGAGAGCTGGACACAAAAGAATTGACGTAGAGATTATAAAAGCAGAAGAGCTGTCCCTGCCCCTCACCAACTGCAGCACCTGGGAGAGTGGCCCCTATACCTCACCTGAGCAACACAGTAGAGCTAGCCATAAAGGTAGAGATGTGGGAGAGCTGACCCTGAGGATATGAAAGCAGAACAACTGCACACCCCCCCCCCCCCGTTCATCATTGCAAGGGGTGAACTAGCAAGGACAATGCTGGAGACCTCATCATAGTGGTGAAGATGGGAGAGCTGGCAAGCTGACCTGCAACTACCCAGGCCCAGAACCAGGCTTATGAGTTGGCCCACTCCAACATCCACCCCATCTATGATCTGTTGGAGTATGTGAAGTGATCGGTCCTGTAGACCCAAAGATGCAGGATCTCCACAGCACAGGGCCACAGCAGGATAACCAAGAGGAATTCCAGTGAGGGCTCATCATCAATATCGTAGCAGGAACCACAGACCTTGAACTAGACCAATGACTCTTTGCAATGAACACTTGCACATGAAGATATATGGATAAAATGGTTTGCTGTGTGACTCACTGCATCACACTACCACTTCCATGAGGAGATTTTTTTCCTTTTTCTTTCTTTTTCTTTTCTTTTCTTTTCTTTTTTTCTTTTCCTTTCTCTTCTTTTTTTCCTCTTAAATTTTATTTTATTATATCTGTAAGTGGAGGTTGCAAGGCAGAGGGCAGATACAAAGGGATGGGAAATGAATGGGATCGAGATGCATAATGTGAAAGACACAAAGAATAAATGAAAAGGAAGTTTAAAAATCTTTTTTTTCATGATGAATCTGAAAAAAAGTGGGGGACTGGTTATTTAGAGAGTGGTGTTGTGGCTTTTTAAAGTGTTTGTTTTCTACATTTAGTGAATTTTGTCTTTGAGAAGATGTCTTGCTATCTTGTCTATAAGGCTTTCAAACTCATGGACTCATGAAAATTTCCTGCCTCAGCCTCCCAAATGCCTGGACTCTAGGCCTGTGCCATCATTCCTGGTTACAGTTAGCACTTCCACGCAGCTGGGCTTTCTCTATGATGTGAAACAGACATCAGATCTTACTTTATTTTTCCTGACTGTTATCAGTTTCATGGTTTGTGCCTCTCCCTGATGTCCACTGTCATCTTTGTCAGATTGTAAGAATGTATTTTGTTGGGCCTCTCTAGGCAGTCAGTAGGACCATATCCCAATAGGGGCTCTCAAGTATGTCTGTCTGTTCATGTGTACTTCAGTACCACACTATCTTCATCACTTGCTCCTTCAGGCCAGTGTTGATATCTGCTAGCAAAAAAAGCTCCTGGCTTTGTTCCTTAAATTTAGCTTAGCTTACCTTATTGTTGGATTTCTTTTTTTCTTTTCTTTCTCTTGTTCTCACTCTTAAAATGTTTTGCAAATCTTCTCTGGGTCTTAAAAAGTTATTCTACTTTTCAGAAATATTTCATGTAGTATTAAGTTTTCTGTTTTATCATAAATATTTCATTTTATTAATAGATAACACATTTTAAAAAGAATTTGTCAAATTAATGAGATCTTAATATGATGGGGGATCTTTAGGATTTGTGTGTGTGTGTGTGTGTGTGTGAGAGAGAGAGAGAGAAAGAGAGAGAGAGAGAGAGAGAGAGAGAGAGAGAGAAAGAGAGAGAGAGCATGTTAATCTGTATACATGTACTAACTTTAATTTCAGTCTTATATATTCAAGAATTTATGCATTTCTTCTAGAAGTTCTATTGGATTTTATTGTCATTAAATATAAATTCTCAAAGTATTTCCCAATGTCCTCCAAATTTCATTAGTTTAAATGTCTCATTTCTATCTCTAATTTTATTAATATGAGTTGTGTGTGTGTGTGTGTGTGTGTGTGTGTGTGTGTGTGCGTGTGTGTGTGTGTGTGTGTGTCTGTCTGTCTTTGTGTGTGTGCTTTAGGGATGTGTAAGTATGTGTGCATATGTGTACACAGATTTGTGGAGACCCTTAAGCGTTGTCTACCTTGTTTCACGAAACAGGGTCTCTAACTGGGATCTGAGGTTCATTGATTAAACTATGCTAGATGGCAAGCCAAAGTTTCTACTTTCTCACCAATGGAATTAAAAGTGAATGTCACCACATCTATCTTTCTATTTAGGTGGTAGGAGGTCAAACTTAGACTCTCTTGTTTAAGTAGCAAACACTTTATCAACCTTGATGCTTCCCCAACTCCTTGTTTTGTTTATTCATTTTTTGAGACAGTCTTGCTATATAGTCCAGTCTAGCCTGGAATGAACTATGAAATTTAAGTTGTTCTCAAGCTCATGGCAATCCTCCTACCTTAGCCTCGTAAGTGTTGTGATTACTGGCATAAACCACCATGCTTGTGTCCTTTATGAAAATTTTATTTATATTTCTCAAGTGTATTTTATGATGGGAAACAATGCTTTTAAGTCCATTTCATGTGAGTGATATTTTATAGAAATTTTTAGAAAACATTGCCATGCCCAAATCATTTTTAAATGAGGTCATTAATCATCGACTATAAAAAGTTGCATAGTTTTGTGGAGATTATCATATTATATTTCTGCACTATGGCACTGAGTTCACAAAAGCGCAGTAAACCAATGTAACATTAAGAATGTTCCTGGCATAACTGGATGTTAACATGCAGAAGATTGCAAATAGATTCATATCTGTCACCATGCACAAAACTCAAGTCCAAGTGGATCAAAGACCTTAACATAAATCCAGTTACATTGAACTTGATAGAAGAGAAAGTAAGGAGTAGTCTTGAACACATTGGCACAGGAGACCACTTCCTAAATATAGCACCAGTAGCACAGACACTGAGAACAATTAATAAATGGGACCTCCTGAAACTGAGAAGCTTTTGTAGAGCAAAGGACATGGTCAATAAGACAAAATGACAACCTACAGAATGGGAAAAAATCTTCACCTACCCCAATTCTGACAGAGGGCTGATCTCCAAAATATATAAAGAACTCAAAAAGCTAGACTTCAAAATACTGAACAATCCGGTTAAAAAATGGGCTATAGAGCTTAACAGAGAATTCTTAACAGAAGAATCTCAAATGGCTGAAAGACATTTAAGGAATTACTCAACATCCTTAGTCATCAGGGAAATGCAAATCAAAACGACTCTGAGATACTATCTTACACCTGTCACAATGGCTAAGATCAAAAACACTGAAGACAGCTTATGTTGGAGAGGATGTGGAGCAAGAGCAGCACTCCTCCACTGTTGGTGGGAATGCAAACTTGTATAGCCACTCTGGAAATCAGTATGATAGTTTCTCAGAAAACTGGGAATCAGTCTTCCTCAAGACCCAGCTATACCACTCTTGGGCATATTCCCAAGAAATGCTCAGTCTTACCACAAGGACACTTGCTCACCTGTGTTCATATCAGCATTATTTATAATAGTAAGAACCTGGAAACAACTTAATGCCCCTCAACTGAAGAATGGATAAAGAAAATGTGGCACATATACTCAATAGAGTACTCAGTAGAGTACTACTCAGCAGAAAAAAAAGTCCTGAAATTTTCAGGCAAATGGATGGAACTAGAAAATATCATCCTGAGTGAGGTAACCCAGCCTCAGAAGGACAAAATTGGTATGTACTCACTCATAAGTGGATACTAGATGTAGGGCAAGGGATGAGCAGACTGAATTCCACTGCTCCGGAGAGGCTAGTCGATAGGGAGGGACCCTGGGAGGGACACAGGGATTGCTCAGTGAAGTAGAAGTGGATGGGATCTGCATGAGAAGGCTGGGGGTGGAAGAGGAGAGGGAAAGGAATGGGGTGTGAGAACATAGGGAAATGGAAGGGTCTAGGTGGAGCAGGGACGGAGTGGGAGAGCAGGGAAGGAGATACTGTGATACATGAAGACATCATGGGAGTGGGAAGAGGCAGGGTGCCGGGAAAGCTCTTAGGAATCCACAGGGATGACCCCACCTTGGACTGCTGGCAGTGATTGAATGAGACAAATTTAAACTTCTATGTCAGCCACTGGAACTGCTCAACTTAATAAATGGAGCTAGTGCATGGCAGTTGGCAGCTAGCTCCACCACACAAGCAGTTGCTGGGAGATGCATCTCTGCACTGCAGTCAGTATGAGAGGCATGAGACTAGGAAGCTGTATTTGGCTCTGTTTTTGCGTGTTTAGAATCTTTTTTAAGCTTTCTCAGGTCTTATATGGATGTAGGTGCTGGACTTTTGAACACCATTTGTAGGTGGAGTTTTTCTGTCTCACCAGCCAATTCCCAAATAACCACACACAGACTTATTATTAACTACAATATAAACTATAAAATGCTCAGCTGATAGCTTAATCTTGTTTTTACCTAGCTCTTATAACTTAAATTAACCCATTTATATTCATCCATGTGCTGCTCCAAGGCTCGATTACTTCATGTACATACTTCCCATCTTGCTTGTTCTACGTCTCATGGTATTTCCTCCCACTCTGGCCTTCTTCTTCCCAGCATTCTCTCTGCCCAAAAAATCCTGACTAGCCATTGGCCAATCAGCTTTTTAATTAACAATAAGAACAACACAGTGTACAAAAGAATTATTTCACAGCATTCTTGCTGTGATAAAGCATCATAACAAAAAGCAACTTGGGGGAGAAAGGGGTTTCTTTGGCTTGTAGTTTATACTCCATCATGAAAGAAAACTTAAGCAGGAATCTGGAGGCAGGAACTGAAGCATAGACAATGGAGGAAAGTTGCTTACTAGCTTGCTGTCTGTGGATTACTCAATCCACTTTTCCATATTACCCAGGACTACCTACCAAGGGGTACCACCATCTCCAGTATGATGAGCCCTACCACATCAACCATTAATCAAGAAAATGCCACATAGACTTGCCTACAAGCAATTTAATGGAGGGATTCTCTCAATTGAGGTTCCTCTTCTCAAATATCTCTAGATTGTGTCAAGTTGACAGGAAAACTAACAAGCACAAAAGGATAATATAGAAATCTCCCCAAGGGAAATGTTTATGTCCATAAACAGTAAAGTGGGGGCACTTCTACAAAACAAAATACCTCTCCACACTGTTTCTCCAGAAGCTCCATGTGGAATAATTCTGGTTTTATATCTTTGTTCCTACATCAGAATCTACCTGGCCTGTTATTTACTTCTAAGATTTTTATATCAAGAAATAATAGTCATAAAGACCCATGATAGCTCTTATACATTTATGTATGAGCAATCTGGAGGAAGATTGAAATTCTTTTAAAAGTACAACTCAAGCCGGTTGGTGGTGGCGCACGCCTTTAATCCCAGCACTCAGGAGGCAGAGCCAGGTGTATCTTTGTAAGTTCAAGGCCAGCCTGGTCTACAGAGCGAGATCCAGGAAAGGCACAAAGCTACACAGAGAAACCCTGTCTCAAAAAACAAAACAACAACAACAACAATAAAAAGTACAACTCAAGTTCTTCCAGTTTGGCCACCATATAGAAAATGCCAACAAGTTAAGAGACAGGCAGGAAAAGTCATTGCCAGAAGTAACATGTCCACTAAAGCTTAGAGATGTTCTTGGAAAAGGATGGCTACTCTTTTTGGAACTAGTCCAGTTCACAGAAGGCCATGATCACAGAAAGAAAACCACTCAGAAAAACAAACAAACAAACAAACAATAAATAAGTATGTCTTAGTTGGTACTTAGCTCTCAAAGGTCATCAAGTCCAAACTAAAAGTGGAATGCATGATCAGATAACTACAATTAATTCTGGTTCTCTTATGGAAAATTTTGGAAGCTGAAACTAACCTAAGAAAGCAATTGCCTTTAAATACTTTTATTAAAGCATAGCTTTACTCTGTTCTGGTTCCTTCTTTCCTTTTCCTTTGGTTCTGAACTTTTAACCTATTTGCTGTCCATGACTTGAATGGAGAGAATTTTAATGAAGTATCTTACTTTTAACAGGTTATAACGTACTATGCAAACTTATATTAAGTAAAGTATACATGCATTACAGACGGTTAAATAGAGGGCAATTCTACAATAAGTTCTAAGTGCCACCAAACTCTACATTTCCAAACGAATACCAAATGAACTTAAAAGAATGTTAAACATAAATTGTCACTGGACAATATTAACATAGCATAATGGATGCCATAAAGGTCCATCGGCCACAGAACAGTAATAATTGAAAATACTATCATGAAAAAGCAAAGCAAGACGCAATGTAGGATTACTGCCTAATGTACCACTTTATTTCTTTGTATTATTAAAAAAGGTTGAATACTGAATTATGAGAATTTCTTAAAATAAGAATAGACATACAAATGGAAAAGGGGGCTTCTAATTAGAGAGGGGGAAAGGGAAGAAATATAGAAGGAAGGAGGAGGAAAAACAACAAAAGGATGTCTGAAAAAGTCTTAAGAAATCATACTATTAACTATTTAGCTTAAACAATGTAATACATGTAAGTCTCTGTATAAATATACATATATAGTCTAAATGAGATCTTCGCATCTGGTCTGACAATGCTGCCTTCAAGAACCATAGACCATCTAAAAAATCCTAGCACCAGGCACAAGAAGCTCTTTTGAGCTGTTGGTTAGGTATGTCCAAGAGACACCCGAAACATTATAGATTATTGCTGTTACCCTTGACAACACCCCAGATGTAGAAGGTAATTCCCTACTGCAGAAAACACCACATACCAGATTCAGAAAGACCCCTGGGCTGGAACTTTCCTGGATGATTTCCTGTAGTATGTAGAATATACATACCACAGACTGAGCAGGTTATGTTTACGTATTTAGGAATATATGTTCATATACAAACACACATAGGCATGTCAGAATGAGTGAAAAAAGAGGCTATGAATTTGAAAGAGAGGAAGGAGGGGCCTATAGGCAGATTTGGAGCAATGAGAGGGAATTGGGAAATGATATAATTATCTTATAATCTCACAGATAAGAAAAAAAATATTAGCTATGTGTGTTGGCCACACCTTAAATCCTTACACTCTAAAGGCAGAGGCACAAGGCTCTCCATGAATTTGAGACCAGCCTGGTCTACATAGTGAGCTCCAGGCCTGCCAAAAGTACATAGTGAGACCATGGCAGGGGGAGAAGAGCAGCTATCACTTATTACCTAGAAATATTGCAAATTTTTTATTTTAAGAATGATGCAGACTAGAAGCAGCCTTCATGTAATTCAAGGAAGGAGAAGAGTGGGGATCACAAAGAATGCACTCATTCTAAAAAGAAAAGAATGGGAACAGCATTGGAATTTCAAATAGAAAGGAAGGAATGAGATGGTTAAAAAGAACAGGAGGACTCTGCTAAAAAGACATAATCAGGGCATGATTGTAGTCTCATAGTACCCTAGCAGAGAAGGGGCAACAGAAGCCTTAGATGGTAATCTAAGAAGCTTGGGAGAAAGAGACAGACAGTCCTACCACAGAGTTACCCCACAACACTCACAGGTCTCAGATCTGCTTGTGGATTTTCTTGAAGCACTGACTTCTCTGGCAGGAGGGGACAACAAGGGAGAGCAGTTCCAGTTTGTCACTCCCCTTGATTCTGAAAGCTGTGGCTGTGCACCATCTGGACAGAAAACCTATTCTGTAAAACTGAGGTACCTGGGAGTGTGAGACCAAGAAGAGTCATCAGAAAAAGAGCCTAAAATAAACCTGCCACTGCCTCAGAGGGAGCAACAGCCACAGGAGATAGCAATAGAGAGCAGGTGCAACCGATGAAGCTACTCCACCAAGTTCAGGCAGCTCAAGTTCAGTTCATGGAGTCTTTTAGACAATTCAGTAGCTAGAGGACAAGCCCATCACTCAGAATAACTATAGAATCTGATAGCCCCAAATCTACGTTCAAAAGTAGATTATCCTCTGGAGCCGCATCTCTGCCAGGAGATTATTGCTGAGACTGAGACTTCCAAAGCTCATGTGAACTGTTTGATAATTGCAGCTGTACAGTGCAGCAGGATGGTTGATGAGTATGGATTTCGAGAGTCTGGATAGAGGTAATCTCAGTGCTGTGTACTTGCCCTGCTCCCACTTATTTGGGCTGAAAGATAACCCACCCCAGGGTATGTGAACTGTGTGTGGAGTTTTAGATTGCTATAACATTTTTTAACCCCGTGTTTCTCCCTTTACCTTCTTACTTTTAGTAGTACTGTGAATTTACTTTATATAGTAGCTTTAATCTTTTATATTCCTTATAGATTTATCTGATTTGTTTATGGTTCTTTTCATTTTTGAACAATCTATTTTCTTCTCTGTTTTGACTTTAAATTTTAGGCCCCGTGTTTTCCCCTTTATCCCTTTACTATAACTTAACACTCTTTTGATTTTTTTCATATTTTATAAAGGCCTTTTATGTGTTTCTCATTCCCTTTTACTCATCTATTTTTTAAGTGTATTTTTTCTTTACTAGGAAATATTTTTATCTCTTGCTCTTTCCACTTCTTTCATAAAACTTTTGTACTCTTCTTTTCTCCTTGTTTTTATTCAATCTTGCCTCTTTACTTTCCCCTTCTGTTCCTTCTTCCTTTGTTTCACTCTATTAATATTTTTACATTTGTCCTAAAAGTCATAATTGCACAATTAATTACTTAGGTTTTTTTAGATCTTTGGTTCTATGGTGATGGGTGATATACTAGTAGCCTTAAAGTTCATTTTAAGCCACTGTGTGGATGCTGAGAATTGAATTTGTACTATCAGGAAGAATAGCCAGTGCTCTTAACTGCTGGTTGATTTCTCTACCCCTAAGAATTGTAATCCTTGATAACAATAACAACAACAACAACCTAGGCTGCTATATACAGTAAAATTATCTTTAAAATTGATGGGAAAATAAGGATATTTAAAGAAAACCAACAACTAAAGCAACTGATGACCACAAAGCCAGCACAGATGACAATGCAATATTACACACAGTATTGTGTTTAGGAATCTCAGGCCCCGAGGGGAGAAAAGTCTTAATCACAAGAGCACCAGAATCAATACATTTCCTGAGTAGAATAACTAAAGAAAAGAGAAGTAGAAAATAATCCATTGTCTAACCCCGTAAACCGATGAGCATCTAATAGGCAGAGGAAAGTAAGACACAAAAAAACAACAATACAATAAATAAGATGGATCATAAAATCACAGGAGGTTGAAATCTATTTTAATAATAACAACAAAAACAGTCTTCACTCCTTAGCTAAGAATACAGACTAGTTGGCTGTGTGTGTGTGTGTGTGTGTGTGTGTGTGTGTGTGTGAGAGAGAGAGAGAGAGAGAGAGAGAGAGAGAGAGAGAGAGAGAGAGAGAAAGAGAGAGAGAGAGAGAGAGAGAGAGAGAGAGATTCAAGTCTGTTGTTCCCAAGATACACACCAGAGATGGGGATTTTATTCTTCAGAGAAGGAAAACCATTTCAACAGGCAAATAGAAGCCCCAAAGAAGCTGGCAGAGTGCTTGTGAAATTTGATAGAATATTGTACCAACAAACATGAATCAGAAGAGATAAAGAAGGCCTCAGAGTTTTAAAAAAAGGGAGCATTTACCATGAAGATATAACAGTCATAAATATACAAAAGTGAAGTCTCTAACTGCATAAAACAATGCCGATGGATATGAAAGGACTGACGGATGCTCATGCAATAATGGTAGGTGAAATCAATACCACACTCTCAGCAACAGAGAGGTCTTATAGAGTAAAAATATACAGAGAAACTTCAGAGTTTAACTGAACTATATATTACATGGACCTGTCAGAAATGCCACCCACAGCTACAGAATATACAGTTTTCTTAATAGCCTGTGGAACTTGGAAATGGATTACCTTTTAGGCTAGACAGGAAATATTTAAAAATACAAAAAGAATCAAAACAATCTCTTGTTTCTTATCATATTACAGTGGAATATAATTCTAAATTAATGAAAAGATAAGCTACATAAATTATGGAACTTCTTAGAGATTAAGTATTCAGGCCCGAATGATAATACACTCTAGAAAAAAACAATGAGGAAATTTAAAAGTTATTGAAATTTTGAAATTAAATGAAACTGAAATCACCTTTGGAATTTAGCAAAGATAGTTCTAAAGGAATATTTACAGTATGAGTGTTCAGCAAAGAATCAGATCATAATAAATGAATATATTATATACCTCAAGGTCTTCAGAAAACAAGAACATACCAAACCTAAAAGTAGTACTTAGAAAGAAATAATAAAGACCAAGGCAGAAATTAGTATACTAGGGACAAAAAGGACTCTACCAAGACTGCAAAACATAGAACTGACTCTGAAAACAAGAAAGAGTGGCAAACTATAGTCAAGCATAAGAGGAGTGAGTAGGACACCACAATATATGCTAATAAAACTCAGAGGGTATTAGAAAAACTTTGAGAACTTATATTAAAGGGAATCCAAAAAAGGCATAAATTCCTAGATACAAAGATCTACAAAAATCAAAGCAAGTTGACAAAACAACAACAATAACAACAACAACAAAAAACCTTGACCAGCCCTATAAAATGCAGTAACATTGAAGGGGTAATATTCTACAAACAAAGAAAATGCCAGAACAGACAGACTGACTGTCAAACTTCTCCAGAATTTTAAAGAGAAATCAACAAATAAAGAACACATGAAAGATATATGAATGGAGAAGGTAAATCTTCCTGTTTTCAGATGAAATTACACCATACTGAAAAAATCATATACCCTCTACCACATCACCCAGGTCTGAAAATCACCTTTAGCAAACAAATAGGATACCAAATCAATGTGACCAATTCAGTAGATTTTCTAGATATTAATGAGAATTTTACAGAGAAAAAAATCAATTAAAATATCCCATTTATGATAGCTTCAAAGGTAAAACAAAATAGTTAAGAACGTACCTAAAAAGTCTCTACACATAAAGAAAACATTCAACAAAGTACAAAAATAGCCTACAGATTGGAAGAAATTCTTTGTCACCTACACATGTAACTTAGGATTGATATCTAGATTCTATAAAGAAATAAATTTAGACATCAAAAATTATATAAGCAGTAAATAGGCAAATGAACTAAACAGACAGGTCTCAAAACAATACAATTGTCCAATAAATACCTGGGGAGAAAGTTCACAATTGATAGCCATTAGAAATTTAATTTAAAAGTACACCCAAATTCCATCACACAAAAGACAGAAAAGCTATCATCAAGGAAACAAACCAACCAAAACCAACTATGGAGAGGGTACAAGAAACAAAGATGCTGTGTCAACAAGTACAGCTACTATGAAAATCAGCATGGAGAGTGCTACAAGTCGCAAAAATATACAATATAGGATTTCGGCTGATTATGACAAAGCTAATACCTGGAAGAAGCCAAGGGCCTTCCAGAGGTCCAGGTGAGGTGTAGTGAGTGGGTAGCCATTCCAGCTTTGATCTGGAAGTTCCAAGCCCCATTGAGGCTTCGGCAACTGTCACACCTACAAGGCGGGGCCAAGGAAGGCCCCTGGAGACCCGAGATCTGGATAGGCCAGCTTGCTCTCTGTTCCTGGACCCGAGACGGTGGAGGTGGACCAAGCAGAGCTCCAGAGAACACCGCTGGACTGCAATACACCTTCCCCAGACCCTGCAACCTACCTATCCCTTCATTTGTAAGTTACCCACTAAATAAATCTTCCTTTTAACTACCTGGAGTGGCCTTAATAATTCCACCAATAGTGAGGCTCAAGGAGCCTTGGTGATATTTGGCTTTTGATTATTAGCCGTTTCCTGCTATGAGTTTCTTGTGAGACTCAAGTAGAGTAGCTTTTCCATCATTTAATGGGCACCATTTCCCCTCTACTAGAGAAATATTTAGATAACCTTGTGTGCTGACAGCTATACTTAGTCAGAACCCCAGTTCAAGCCTCCTTGTAATTATCATCATTGGTAGCATCTGGCCAGGACCATCCACAGACAGGAAAGTACCTTATCAGAGATACCTCTGTACTCTCTAAGAATAGACTTAAGCTTCCAGACTACCCTTTTGAGAAGGCCTGGACGATGTGCCAATTAAGTTTAACTAACTCCTTTCCTAAATCTTTCCTCTAGTTCCAGATCTCCCTTTAACTATCACCAGAGGCATCTAGAGGTACACAGATTGCCTAGCAACCGAGCACACTTTCCCCCTCCCTACAGAAAAAAAATGGCAGATAGCTTGGACAGATAGGAGCCACAGGAAAAAAAAAAAAGGCAGTTCTATTTTCTCCCATTGACCTAGCAACTTATAGATTCTTAACATTTTCTACGAATCACATTTAAGACAATAGTTGAGCACATAAGATCCCTCTTCTTAGATATTAGTCAAATTTAGCCTTTAGTTAATTCATTTCCCCATTAGTCACTTCTCTTTTGGGTTGCTAATGATAATTAACAATTACTGCCCCTCTTTGTGATTCTTATCACCCTTCCTTTTGACCCTGGGAGCCTGGCTTTGCAACTGCCAAGGGATTACTGCTTGTAAGTGTATATAAACCAGGACTCCCAGGGCACAGGAGGATGAAGAAGAAAATTTGGAAGAATAAATGACTGGACTAAAGAGTTCAGTGTGCTGAGATTCTATTTCCTGAAAATAGTCCTCGCCATTCGTAGTTCTCTCCTGAGCCCCTGGGATGTATAATATTAAGGCTGGTCCCTCTAATATTATACCAGAGGAGAGTACTCAAAATATTAAGGTAGAACTATCATATGCTCCTACAATATCACTCTGGAGTAGAGACTCAAAGGAAGCTTAGTCATTAGAGAAAAGAACGAAATTATATGTCACTAATAGAAAAATGGGTTTAGAGCTTATCATATGAAGCAACATAAGCCAGATACACATTAACAGAAGCTTCATGCTTTTTCTCACATGCAGGTGTGTGTGTGTGTGTGTGTGTGTGTGTGTGTGTGTGTGTGTGTGCATGTGTGTGCATGTGTGTGCATGTGTATGCATGTGTGTAAAGGGCACTGTTTGAGAGAGGAAGAGGATAAGTGATTGAGGTGGAGAGGAACAATGGCGGAGGGCAATTGGGGATCAATATGAGGAAAGTACACTCATATTGTACTTTACTACAATATTGTGAGGTACAAATATTTATACATACAATTGTATGTTTACATACACATATATGAAAATAATAATAAAATGAAAACCTAAATTTTACTTCCAGGCTTTTTTAATAAACAAAAGCACTATAAACTCAATCGCATCCTGTTTCTCTCTCCTTAACCTCTATCTCCCAGTCAACATCCCTCCATTTTACCATCTTCTACTAAAAGCTGGTGTGTGGTGTGGTACACGCTGGAGTTTATCCAGTGTGTCAATATTGAAAGCATTCTATAAGAGCTTAGCTAGACAAGGAGTTTAGAAAGGGGAGAAATGCAGGTGGTAGATCTGGAGGTACCTGAAAGGGACATAAGCCTTTTACAGATGGAGCTGCTTGCTTTTCTTCCTCTTACACTTTCCTATTTTATGCCATCATTCCCTGAGGCTATAAGCCATGTGTGTGCTTCTTTAAATAACCTCACAAGATAAAAGCCAAGTGCATCAAATCACCAGGCATTGATGCCTATCTGTAAAACATAATCACACACTAATCACAGAGTGTATAGATTTACTTTCTTCCCCAAGGCAAGATTCTCCCTAGCACCTGGGGAGGTGAGCCCCAGCATGAATGATCTGCTGCTGGCAGTTTTTTCATACCTGAAAGCTTATTGAAAAGTCACATAAGTGCACAATCCAACAATCCTCACATTTGAATTTGCTGTGCAATTACAGATACAGAAGACCAGAGAATGCTTCTTTGGCAATGCTGGGTCTTAATTTATCAAAATTTAAGAACAAGTCCCTGGGGCTAGAGAGATGACTCAGCAGTCAGGAGAACTGGCTACTGGGCCAGAGGACTCAGGTTCAGTTCCCAGCACTTGGAGACTCACAACTATCTGTGATACCAGTCGGGAGATCCAAAGCTCTCCCTGGGCTCTACATGCACGTAAATCACCCACAGACACACGTGAACGTAACATCCCCCGCCACACACACACAAAATAATAAATCTTAAGAAAAAAAGTCACAGTATCTTGGTACACATGGTGGCTCACAACTACAATCCCAACACCTGGAAGACTTAGACAGAGGGTTTCTGTGAGTTTGAATGTAATCTGAGCCACATAATAAGTTCTATTACCATCTGAACTACAGAACAAGACACTGTCTCAAAACAAAATCTCCTCTCCATAAAATAATACCCAGTTCCTCTATCACAGAAGTTACCATCAAACTCTCAAAGTTAAGTATATGTGATAAGTGGTCATAATGTTGAATAATATAAATACAGAAAATTTCTACTACTGGGAAAATTTCTATTGGACCTGATGGTTCAGGATGCAATAGTTGGTGAATCTTTTTTCTATGAGGTTGGGAGTCCTCTTCATTTATAGCTCCCCTTGGAGATTGACACATCATGTGGGAAAGAGTCCTTTTAAACTTTAAAGCTTGTTATTTATGTTATGTTAATATAACTCCTTACTTACCTGAGAAATATTAAACTATATTTCCAAATGTGAAGAATTGTCTCAGTATTTGATGCACAGTGCATAATAATGAATTTGCAGGTGAATGAATGGAGCCAGAAAAAAAAAAAAACCTGAGTGAAGAAAGCAAGACCCCTAAAGATAAATATTGCATTTTCTGTCTTACATGTTGATGCTGGTCTTTCAGCTTTAGATGTATTTATAATCTGCACAATGACAGAAGTTTGGATTGAGGATGGGGAAGAAAGGGATCTCCCAAGGAAAGGAAAATAGAATGTAGTACTAGGGAGAAAAAGGGAAAACTAGAATATGAGCTTAAAATCTGAAAGGGGATGTGACTGCAAGGTCAAAGAGATGATATTGGAGGGACAACTAACACTAAAGGCCCTTTGAAAAGCATACAGAAACCTACTGCTGTGAAAAAATCATATATATATATATATATATATATATATATATATATATATATATCCCAACTAGATATCTTATGTGACTAAATATAGCCTCTAATACCAGCAATGGGTTGCATCTTTTTGAATCACTAGCACAAAGGCTACCATGGAACCTCATAAACATCACAGGCTATTATTGTCAAGGCTATTAGTTGCTCCCCACAGCCTGATTTTAAGGCCTTATTCCTGAAGACAGCACTTGCTTATGTCTTTGCATATGGAGAAGACAGTCTGGAGTTTGACTAGAAGGTTCATCCCTGCTGCCCAGTGTTAATTGTCTGAGGGATACTTTTGACACTACTGTAGGAGAAAGGAGAAATCATTATCATCCAGCTACAAACATTGCAACTTACAACACTGACCTGCCTGTAAGATATGCAATAGTGGCATGAATATTATGAGAATAACTCACCTCTTTTTGGTTCGTTTAAGACCCACTCCATGAAATTCAGTCTATACTCAACATTGCTAAAGTGGACAAGGACCTACGACTAAATAGGTCAAGGGCCTAAGGGAAAAAACTGCTATTATTATTCTGCTAAACTACATATGCATCAATAAAATGATTCCTAATGAAATATTGTTATACACATATCAATGCCTCACTCAGCCCTCATCAGAGAAAGTTTTTTCTTGCAGTACCTGGAGATTAACACAGAGACCCATAACTGAACAATATGCAGAGAGTGAGAGACATTGGAGCATTCAGTCCTAAATGGGATGTTTTCATCAAACCCCTCCTCTCAAGGCTCTGGAATCTATGTAGAAATGGAAATGAGGCATTATGTTTTTAGAAACCGGAGATGGTAGATGCCTCCAAGCAAAGTGTCTCCAGATACAACATGACTGATATATATATACCAACTCATAGAGCTTGTGGCAGCACAAATAGGAACTGAACATGTATGAGTCAAACAGGGTCTCAGCACTGAGACGGGGAAGTTGACATGGGTCCCAACCCTAATCAAGAAGCTATTAGCAATTGATAACTGCTGGCCAAAGGAAAATCAGTTTCCTCCAGTGGAGTAGCACCAGGTATATCAACCATCCTCCAGGGCAGACCTCATCCCAAAAGTAGTTGTCCAGAACAAAATCAACTCTATGTTATTTATTTATTTATTTATTCATTTATGGGGGTTGTTTGGGTTTGGCAATTTTTTGTCTTTTTTTTGTTTGCTTTTGTTTGTCTTTCTTTTTAGAGGGAGACAGGAGCATCAAGTTCAATTGGTAGAGAGCTGGGAGGATCTGGGCAGATTTGATAGGAGTGGGGGAGAATGAAAACATGATCAAAATATATTGTATGAAAATAGTTTTTTAAATTAAAAAATAAAAAAAGAAGACAAATTTGAAGGCACTTGCATTTCAGTGCTCAACAAGCCTTCATGGTAAACTGACACAGTATTGTGACACAGATGTCTGCACAACCTTATTAAAGTTTTATGAGTATAACAAGGATGAAGACAAGTTTCTGTATGTATGTCCTGGACCCTCCCAGGAGACACTTGGAATAAACCTGGCTTCTTAAGACTAGAACAAGGTCTAAATATTGTAAACCCTTATGAAGGCAAAAATGAAGGAAGCATTACCACCTTGGTTGGTCAACTCATCAGCTCACAGATGAGAAAATAGGATGCCACATAGGGTATTAGGAAATGTGTTTGTATGTCAGCCCAATGTGCACATTAGCTTTAGAAAACTATTATTTTACCTAGGTTATCTTGTTTTCAAAATTTTACAAGTTTAAAATGATAACATACTTTGCATACAAAATTACCAGTGAGTCAGACCTTAGAGTTGTTTTGATGCTTTTCTCCACAGGAGGGAATTGCAATGAACAGCATTGCCAGGGTGTCATGGGCACAGTCTTTTGCTGGGATATGCTGCCTTCTCTATAAGAGCTTACACTCAGTAGAGAAGTGGACTCTTAGAGCAGATTATCTATCAGAGTCCTCAAAAGACAGATTTTACACAAAACAGGGTCAGATGTGTAGGAAGAGGCTCTGACACCCTTGCTCCTGGTCCTATCCCCTTGCTTCGGTATGCCGCTCTCCATAGTGTTAGAAATCTCACTTGGTGCTCTCTACACAGTTACTCAGAGGCACTGCTTCTCAGTAGCAAATTCTAGCCTTGAACAAGGAGTTCTTTTGGTGTAGCTTCTTAAAAGGCTGCAGAACAAAACATTTTTCTTCTCCTGTGGATTTTGTCTGGTCTGAGCAAACGAATTTGCAGTCCTAGCCTTAGGATGCTGTGCAAGTGTCAAAATGGTAACCAGAACATTGAGTGTACTCCCTCTACCACTTGGCTGAGAGCTACAGAGACATTTGTTTATGTTGGTGTCTAATTGTCATTGCAAGGTTCTCACACATGTAAGGGTGGTTCCTGTCATTGTAGCTGTAGGGATTATCCCACTGCTATGGCTGTCAACAGTGAAGAAAATGAAGCATAGTCATACCCATGTCCAACTAAAGCAAGCCACTGCTTACTATGACCTACATGGAATGCACTGTGACACTCAGACTTCCCGTGCTACAGGTCAGTCACTCATGCTTGGGGTCTGAGAGTCTGGATAAGAGCTACATTGCCACCTCATAGACAAGCTCCTGACAGACATCCTCCCTCCCTCTCTCCCTTCATCCCTCCCTCCATCCTTCCCACCCTCCCACTGTGTCCACTTGTTAATTTTTTAATGTTATTTTGACTTTATGTAAATTCTCATGGGGACTGCCTTGTGTAGACTGTGTATATCATGATATCTAAGGTTCTTACAAATATGCTGTGATCAGTAAGATTCTTAAAACATTGCTTTTAAAAATGCCCTGTTCAGAAGGGTGACCTAATTTATAGGATCTCTAAAGCACACATATTTTTAATGTGCTAAGTGAATAAACATAGAACTAAAACTGAAAAACAAAACAGAATAGAAATGTACCTTTTAAATGTTACCATCTTCTTCTGGCAGAACATAGTATTTCCTGTTGCACATACATATCTCAAAATGCTATTGTTTCTATATTATGGACTACTATTATGAATAGTTAAAATCTATTTAACACAGACAACATAAAAGTCAGCTGTTTCTATGTCTTAGATTTGTTATAGCACCAAGAAATGAAAATATTTAGTATTAAATTTAAGAAAGGAAATGCAACACTTTCACATTAAAAAAAATACAAAGCCAAAGCTGAAAGATGTTGAAGAGTTAAATAAAATAAAGTCTCTGTGTTCTCGTGGATTGTAATAAACACTGTTAATATTGCCATGATACCAAAATGAATCATAGATCTAAATACAAGATCTGAATATCTAAATTCCTTATGAAAAATCATAAGTCAAAATCTTCATGATGTCTGAATAGGTAATAGTTTTCTAAATGTTATGTCAAGTGTAAACAGAAAAAGAATAATAACAAGTAAACTAAGCTTCATCAAAGTGAAAATCTTGGGTATTAAAGGACACAGCTAAATCCTCTCACTAGATGGGAGAAAGTATTTCTTTATCATTTCAGAAAAGCATCAAGCCTGAAATTACCTCAGAATTTAGAATGAAGAAGGACAGGAAACAAAAAGTAATGCCAAAAGATTTGGCAAATGTTCCTCTAAAGAAGAAACACAAATATCTAAGATGTGCATAAACAGATGCAAAGTGGTCAACCAGGAAACACAAATAAAACCACAGTGAAGTTCACCTTTAAATTCACTGACAGCTGTTTTTGTTAGGGTTTTTATTACTATGAAGAGACACCATGACCATGGCAACTCTTATAAAGGAAAAACAATTAATTGGGATGGCTTACATTTTCAGTGGTTAAGTCAATTATCATCATGGTGCAAGATGGTGGCAGGTGGGCAGACATGATGTTGGAGCAGGAGCTGAGAGTCCTTACATCTTCACTCTAAAGCAAGAGGAAGTAGTAAAGGGAGACTTTTCTTTCCCACCACCAGTTCCCAAATAACCAACATAGAGTCTTAATATTAATTATAAATGATCAGCAGATAGCTCAGTCTTGTTACTAGCAAACTCTTACATTTTAAATGAATCCATATTTCTTATCTACCCTC